>WNWK01037464.1:0-18495 GCA_009830355.1 Cherax destructor | reverse complement strand
TTGATGGGGAACTCGAACATTATGGCCATTGGAAAAAGGGTGTTGCCATTATTGCAAGACTCACAAGGTGTTTTTTGGGAATGTTCGTGTGTTGCGTCGTGGTCACAAAACTCTACATCTACCCATAAAAAAGTCCGATAGTTACACTATCCCCAAATTGCTGATCAAAAAAGATATTGCCCATTCTGGAGAGTCCTGTAACGAAAATGTCGACATTTCGTCGACCCCTGCCACTATTAATACTTGTTTTCTTATATATGTTTTAAAGAACTGAAGAAGCCACTCGTGGCGAAGCGTTTTTAATAAATGCCCAGAACTGAACACAAGTGTTTTTTTTCCATCTTGTGGGAAACCACAAGAACATTTCACTTAGCCGAAAAAAAAAAAACTTAGGATGTCATACCTAGCAGAAGAAGTACAAAGGGAAAAAAAAACCATACGGGGATATTAAAAAAACCCCAAAGTTTTTATATTCCTATGGAAACCCAACCCAAGAACTACCTGTGGGTTGGACCATTATTGAGAGGAGACTCGTATACTGACGATGAACAGGAAATGAGTAAAACCAAAAAGAACAGTATGAGTCAGTGTTCAGCAACCCAGTAAATGACAGCAAGGCAGAAAATGTAGAAACAATTTTCCTCCAGCAAAAGGGCCCCGCAGACCAACTAAATGACATTAGTACTAACCCCAAAGATTTCCCCCAAAAAATGGATAACATGCCCACTCATTCAGCACCTGGACCAGATTCAGGGAAAAGGTATTTTTTTAAAGAAGTGCAAAGTACCACAAGAAAGAGCTCTTGTTTTTACTTGGGAAAAAATAGTTTAGATCTAGGTGAAAAAACAGGAGACCTTAAAGAGTGCAGACATAGCCCCTTTTGCAAAAGGAAGTAGTAGAGCACTAGCCAAAAACTACTGACCAGTACCCCTCACTTCTCACCCCAAAAATCTTTGAAAGAGGATGAGACGGCGGGATTACAAATTTCATGGAAGCAAAACCCAACAAAACCCCGAACCAGCATGGCTTTGAGCGGGACGATCATGCCCGTCACAGCTGCTGAACCATTATGACAGAATTACAGGCTTTGGGGAAGACGACCAAAACGCAGATGTGATTTACACAGATTTTGAAAAGGCGTTTGACAAAGGGATAACGCATAAAATGGGGGCCCAAAGCTATTACGGGAAGGTGGGGCAGATGGATTTTTGAGTTCCTAAACAAAGAACAAAAAAAGTAGTAGTAAACAGAGCAAAATCCAGCATCAGGAGGTAAAAGTTTAGTTCCCCAAGGCACTGCCCTAGCACCTCTGCTGTTTCTTATCTTCATAGCATGAAAAAACATTCGTCACATTTTTGTAATACCATTTTAAGATGACAATAAAGCAAACAGAAAGTCACTACGGTAGAAGACACAAAAAAAATAACAGTAAGATGAAAGAAAGTTTTTCCCCCAGTGGACAGTGGAGAATAATATGACGTTAGGGGGTGATAAGTTCCAACTGCTTAGAAATGGAAAGAATGAAGAACTAAAAAGGGAAACTGTATAAAAAAACTCAAGAGGATCCCCAAATAGAACGAAATGAACATGTAAAGGACTTGGGAATAATTATGTCAGCTGACCTTTTTTTTAAAAACAAAATAAAAAAAAAGGTCAAGAGAGGAGGAGGATGACGGGGGGGGAATTAAAAACTTTCAAAACAAGGAAAATAATCCCAAACTTTTGACAGTCTTCGACCCTAGTGCCCCCTCATTTAGAATATTGCTGGTGTTGGGCCCCTGTTCAAAACGGGAAAATATCGGGAGTTGGAACAAATACAGAGATCTTTTACAGCACACAGAGCCGGTAAAGCATTTAAATTACTGGGGACGTTTTAAAAAGTCTTGAACATGTACTCACTGGAGCGGGGGGAGAGAGATACATGTTTAAATATAACGGGAAAAGTTTTGGGAGGGCCTGGTCCCAAATCTGCACACCGCCATAACAACATACTGAAGTGAAAATATGGGAGGAAGTGTAAAATAAACCCAGTGAGGGGTGGTGCGGTGGGCACAATAAGAGAACACTGTATCAACATTCTGGCCCCGAAATATTCAATATCTTACCCGAAATTTCCCGAAAACCGGTTGGTGCAAGATCAACCAAGCTGTGATGGATATGTGGGGCAACCCCCCCAGCAGCGACAACCCTTTTTTGACCAGGTAAGCACCAAAAAAGCCTGACCCATGGCCGGGCACCAAGAGTTATATCAAAGTTATTTTAAAAAAACCTCCACACAATATCTAACAAAACTTTCTCTGTCCCTGTGATCAGCAAGCCTGTCCACACACTCTACCACAGCACCACCACAGCACCACACTTACCACAGCACCACACTCTACCACAGAAACCACCTCTACGTATCCTGGTTGTCGGTAAAACCTATCCCCGAGTCAAAAAAGACTGTGTTGTTCCTCTACCTGGGAAGCAGGGATGGAAAAATATCGTATAGATGCGGCAACACAAATATCCCCGTAATTTCCCAATAAGAATGATTAGCCCGTGCTATTGTGAGATCGGTAATAAAATTTGTCTCACAATTTGGGTTTTTACCATTAAATTCAGTCGAATCCGGGTTTTCCCTTTCCCAAAAAATCTTTAGTGAGGCATTATGTCATCTAGGTCTTACATAAGTGCTGTAAATCACTTACAGCCCATAACCTAAAAGATCTCGGGGAAATTTTCTTCAGACGTTGAAACCAATGATGAGGGTTTTCTGTGAACATTTATATAAAGACTGGGATGGGGGGATATCTTTTTTTGGCTGTTAGAAAAAGGAGCAAAAAGGCTCGGTTTTAGCTTTTTTAAGCGGGATATAATGCCACCAAGTTTGTGGTCACCTCACCGTCATTAACCTCAACCATTAGTTGTAATTAAAACGGGAAAAAAAAAGATCAGTATGATTAACATGCTGTCTCACGTTATTTGAAAGGTGAAAAAGGTGATGGCTTAGAAATTAATACGAGATCAAGTCTATAAGCCAGGTAGTGGCCCCCGGGAGGTAGTCAAAAGCTTAGTGACAAAGAAAAGTAATGCCTTACCATGGAAGAAGAAATCACATCATGTTTCCTGATAATCAACTCAGGCGCACTATTCTAGCCCTTTTGCCAACTATGTACTTCCAGTATCAGAGGAAGACCAGTCAGTCTGCGTGTTTAAGAACAAAGATTAAGTTTATGTTCAGATATAGTTGCATCTAGTGGTGCGTAGGATACTAATTCAAGCAACATTACTCACGATTTGACATACTTTTACCCCTTAGACGTCTTTTTTTTGGTTTCCCAGTAATCAAACTTTCTATAGCTGCGATTAATTCTACTAGTACCAACCCAAATTTAAAAAGCCCTTAAGTAAAAAAGTTATTTTAAGGATAATTATCCTCTCAAATGAGTTTGTGTTAATACTGTCAAAACTGTTACAAAGCAGAAGCATAGGTACGGGAATGGTGTCATTGGGCTGACCTAGCTTTCCCCCGGGCAGACGTCCACGTTAATAGACATCGCATTTGTTAACATCATCACAGACCGGGCTAGCACTACAAAACCCAGCTGGTGGTATTCACCGCACACCACAAACATGGCTGGCTTTAAAACCCACACAAAACCCGTTAAAGTTGGTTGCACCAATCACACGCCATGACAGACCTAGCTGGCTCCTTGTCACACACTGCCACAAAAAAAGCTGGCTTCATAAAAAACACACTGTCACACACATTATTGGGTGTACACGTCTCATCACCCAGACATACCTGTCTGCACACCCCCCCTCCACCTCAGATAGACCTCATAGTCTACGTCTCACAAAAACACACACCAAGATGGCGTATACTGCACACAATACCAGAACTCTAGCTAGTCACACCCCTCACACACCACCACAGACCTAGTTACTTATACACATCACACATATAATCACGGGACCCTTGGCTGTACACCCACTCTCAAACTTTGCCCGGTTTTCCAGCACACACCACCAAAGATATGGGTGACTACACCTGCCCCAAAATCCAAAACACAGTGTGGGGGAAAAGCTTTTAAAAAGGGAAAGGGGGGGTAGTTGTTGTTCAGATTTTTTTTATCACCCCCCAACCCAGGTATAGCTATCTGTACATACTAAACCCCAGAGGCACATGTCTTGCACACCCACAATCCCAGTTTGCAACATAAGTCTCCCCCACTACAGACCTGTTTGCTCACATACCTTCACAGAATCCCTTGTTACACAAAACACCTCAGGGCACCTTTGGCTGTTCTTAACACTACAATACAACAGACCCATTTTCTGAATAAACCCCGTACCACACCCAAAACCCAGCTGGCTACACATATCATATGCCTACACAGACCTAGTTATCTGGCTACACTTATCACCCTACAGACCCATTTGGGTACACTTTTTCACTCTCAGACCTAGATGGCTACATTTTCACCTTAAAGCCCCCTTTTGGCTACATTATCACCCTAAGACCTAGCTGGCTACATATATCACTCCTACATACCTAGCTGGCTACACTTATCACTCCTATAGACCTAGTTTACATATATCACCCCCTACAGACCTAGCTGGCTACACTTATCACTCCAAAGACCTAGCTGGTACACTTATCACTTTTACTGACCTAGCTGGCTACACTTATTCACTCTTCAGACCTGGGGATGGCTACACTTATCACTCTTACAGACATGGGTGGCCATTTAAATCACTCTTACAGCCCTATTTGGCTACACTTATCACTCCTATAGACCTAGCTGGCTACATTTTCACCCCACAGACCTAGCTGGCTACACTTATCACCCCCTATAGACCTATTTGGCTACATATATCCCCCCTACAGACCTAGCTGGTTTCCCCTTTATCACCCCTATAGACCTAGCTGGCTACATTTATCACTTTTCCCCACCTAGCTGGCTCCCTTATCACTCTTAAGACCTAGATGGCTACACTTATCACTCTTACAGCCCCAGCTGGCTCCCTTTACTCTTACAGACCTAGCTGGCTACACTTTTCCCCTTACAGACCTAGCTGGCACACTTATCACTCTTAAAACCTAGCTGGCTACACTTTTCACTTTTACAGACCTAGCCGGCACAATTATCACTTTTACAGACCTAGCTGGCTACACGTATCACTCCTATAGACCTAGCTGGCTACACTTATCACTTTTAAAGACCTAGCGGGTTTCACTTATCACTTCTATAGACCTAGCTGGCTACACTTATCACTCTTACAGACCTAGCTGGCTACCTTTCCTCCTACAGACCTAGCTGGCACAATTTTAAAACCCCTTCCCCACTATGCTCGGAAAAGTTTATTTTTTTTGTGTATTCTGTCCTTTGTTGTCATTTTTGGGACGCTCGAATTGATTTAATTATATAACAGAACATTATCTACCCTATACAATCTACCTGTCTCACCCTAATTATATAAAAATTGATTTTATTTATTACTTAGAAGTTGAGTATTGAAAATTTGAGCAACACAGGTAGGATATCAATTTGCCAAAATGTTTGGCCTGTGTAACACGCTGTTTCCCCTGCAGGCAATGAACACTGATTACCATAGAAGTAATTATCATGTGATATATCAGAAAAAGCCTCTGAAGTAATTATCATGTGATATATCAGCCAGCTTCTGTGCGTATCAGTACGCCTGTGACGGTTCGATTTGATTTAGTAGTAAATATACCCTAAGTGTTACATACCCTTTTACTTACCAAAAAAAAAAAAGGCACAATGCCATGACAATAGTTCCCAGGTCCCTGTAGATGTCTGCCAGCTGGGCGACGGTGACAGAAAAACCTCGTAATGATTTAATGATGGCAGGAGAGTCGTTGTGAGGGAAATTTGGGAGGGGGAGAGCCAGGCGGGCACGCTGCTTGTACCTGTCTTTTAATTATATAAATATTCATTTCTGTACAAATTTGAAACGTTTATTATTTTTTCATTTCCAATCAGCAGTGATTTTCTGTCCTTTGGTTAAATATTGGCAACTGAAAAAATTAAATACTTTCTGTAGGAACTTACAGAAAAAAACCTCATAACCCTCAATGTCCGCGGAAAGGGTAATTTTGTATATATATTCGTTATTCGAACCTAGTTTTTTACAATTGTCTTTTTTAAAAACATATGCTTAAGTTAATTTTTTTATAACAGTAAAATTGAACACTGTGACCCTCTAACTTGGGAAGTATGGGACACCGACAGTACGGTGTTGAAGACACATATACCGTTCAAGACATGTATTAGGGTCAACGGTCACAAGTGGCTTCTTCCCGTCCCAATACAGACAAATAAAAACGAATATTTACAGGGACAGGAGTTTTGTGTCAAGCTGTGAAAGGGGGAGTAATAGTAGGAAAGTTCAGCTGATTTGAGATGCATAGGGTTTGGGACCTTTCAGCAGTGTGGGAACGTACTGGGAAGTGCTCCTGGTGGAGGGTAATGTATCATGTACATGTACTTGTAGAAATAAAGATTATTATTATTATTATAATTATTATCATTATTTAATTATTATCATTATTATAATTACAATTATTATTATAATTACAATTATTATTATTATAATTACAATTTTTAAATTATAATTACAATTATTATTATTTATTATTATTATTAAATTTATTATTATTATTATCATAAACGTTTTGTTAAGACTTTGGGAAATGCTAAAAAAACCGGATTTCTGTAATTTAGCTGATTACTGCTATGATGACAGCTTCTTAACACTGTTGACAGCGTTTCACGTATAGTTAGTTTAGTTTCCCTGAATTTCATGAGGTGGCTTTAATTACTCTTGTGATGGATTCAGGCTTTTTTCTAGTTATGGTTAGATGCATTTTTATGTTCACGTATTCTTTCTTCCCAGGATCTTCCTGTTTCCCCCAAATTCTTCTTATCCCCCCCACAAGGTATGACTTAGAGTCCTGAGATGGTAGATTTTTTGGGTTTTAAAGGGTTAAAACTGTTCGTTGCTAAATCTCTGACAGTATGGGGGGTTTTTCATTAATTTATACTGACTCCCGTTCCTTGTCTGGGATACTTTTGAAGCTATGTTACTAACAAGCAGGCAATATTTTGGGATTGGTGTTTTCTCTGTAGTGTCCAGTTGTTCCCGATAATTTGGGAAACCTACCCATCTCACCTCAAACTCTCTAATTTTACTTCCTCCAACATCTCACAAATTCCGCCTGACTTCCGCCCCCATGAATGGTCTTTCCTTAGTTGTCTCAGTATTAGGACTTTAAGAAGTCACTTTTTCGAAACGTTTCACAGAGGGAAAATATCGAACCGTCCCTATGTTATTATTTATATAAGGGGCTATCTCTGCTTCACTGCCTGAATCACCTCTTCAAAAAAACTTAGTTAAAGGGTTTTTTTTTCAATTTGGTTTAAACCATCGTCTACTCCAGGTTTTTATTCCTGCATGTAGCCTTTAAATACCAGTCAAGAACAAGAACAGTCAAGAACAAAACAGTCAAGAACATAAAAATAAAGCAATCTTTCACATATAAACACTACATACATGCAGCAACGTGTATTCTTTCACGTTTGCTAAATTCCCAGGGACGTAAGTCCGTCCTAATACCCCTTCGAGACACTGTTTACTGAAGATGGGGGGCGCTAATGCGTCCACCTTCTCGGGAAAGAGTTAACCAGTTGAACTCATCTCCTCGACTTGGTAATGATCTCGCTGACTGAATCATTTCAGCCAGTAATTATGGCACCCCCATAAACACCATGGTCCTGTTGTTCATTTTTTTTTTAAAATTCTGCGTTCTTGTGGACCATCGTGTGTTATGTATATACTGAATATTTTCCCCCGGGGTCGGGACGGGGTATACTGTATATCCCTAGGTTCCTACTTTGACTGACTCGGCCTTCCTTTGAGTGATCCTGATACATAGTAAATGGCGTTTTTTCCCGGGGGATAACCCAGTATACCATTGTTTACTGAGCTTACATATTCTTGTAAAAAAAACTTACAAAAAAATCAAAAAGAGCTCTATGACTTTTTAAACAAATTATTTGAACGACCTTCAGCAGTTATATTGAGTCAGTGACCATGAACCGTTATTCTTCAAATTATTAAGACAAAAAACCCAAAACTAGTGGATAATTAATCTCAAACTAAGTATCTTTTTCCATTTAAATAAAAAACAATGGGGGGAAAAAAAAAAAGACTAACCTTCAAATGCAACTTTAAATTTGGGGTATGAATTAAAAATTTTTTACAATGTTAAAAATTGAAATAATTTGTGAATTTTTGAAATTTACATGAAAGCTAGAACAATATATACCAAAAAAATCAGTCTCAAATATTCTTATTATTGAATTTCATTGAAAAAATTTCTGTTTTAAAATCAGTTGTCAGTTTTAAGTGATGACTTAACTATGGTCTTAAAATTTTTAAAAAAAAAGCTCCTTTCTCAGTCCCCGAAAAATATTTTTGCTCGTCTACGTGAATTTAACTGGATTTTTAATCCTGTTTATTTTTTTAAAAAAATCAGTTTTCTGTTGGTTTTCACTTAGGTTTTTAAAAGGAGGCAAATAACGAATTTCTTTTGGAAACAACGCTGACAAAGTGCATTAGGGAATACTCTTCTCTGTGGGTACATTCCCCGAGGTAAAGTAATTAGTGATCACTTTTTTGTCAACACGTCTTGTTTGTTTCATCAGACCCTTATTATTTGCTGCAGTTAATTTGACATTTCCCTATTTACCCCAAGCTCTTTTTTTATCTAGGGGCCCCCCCCAAAAGTGTTATATATGAAATTTTAACAAGTGTGTTGAATAAATTCGATTTTTTTGCGGTTCTATCTTATTGTAAACCCCCTGATGTCTTGTGGGCCAGTAGCCCTGTTTTAAATAAGTTAGCAAACTCCCAAGCAGCGCGGGACAAAGCAAATCAGCAGAAATAAATACTTAATCCACGTATTCCTCCAAAAATCTGATAGTTATTTACATTTTTACAATGAATACGAGATGGCATAAGGCCACGTGAAGTGGGGAAAAAATACGTGAATGGACATAATCATACGGGAAATGGGGATAAACATACGGAAGTGGAATAATCAGGCCTTGCAATTATATTTTTAATTTCCTTTCTGGGTAATATTCCGGGGTTTTTCATAATTTTCTTGAAATGCTTTTTACACTGTCACAGGGCCCAAATCTTGACACTGTCCGGGGACCCCAACCTTGACAACTGCAAATTTTTAAAAATCTTTTTTACTGTCACAGGGTACACAACCTTTACACTGTCACAGGGGGAAAAATCTTGACACTGTCCAAAAGGGGGGAAAAAATCTTGAACTGTCACAGGGTACACAACTCTTTACACTGTCACAGGGTAATAACTCTTTACACTGTCACAGGGTACACAACTCTTGACACTGTCACATGGTAAAACAACTCTTGACACTGTCCGGGAAAAACTCTTTACACTGTCACAGGGTTTTTAAAAACCCCAAGATATGAAATCACGTATTGTAATGTTCAAAAAACACTAAAATTGTAAGTGAAATCAATATATTCTTTTTTAAAAAATGCGGTCACATCCTCCTGTCCGCTGTGTTGTAAAAAAACTGTCCTAGAAGTGCTTTTTGATAATACTGACAATTGTCTGTTTGACTGCCATTTCTTTCGCTGCTCTAGCAGCACCTTTTTGATGTTCCCTCTCTATATTGTTCCTTTGAGTCCCCCAAAAAATCCTCCCGGTTTTCGCTGGCAAAGCGTAATGTCTCTGGAGGAGACGTTTTTTTAAATAAAACCCGTTCTCCATAAACAAATGCAATATTATTTTTTTGCTACGCCCCCTTTTAAATTTTTTAGTGTGTGAGATTTTTAAAAAAAAAAAACAAATATTAATGCTAATATACACTTGTTTGACAAATTAAATTTTTCCAAACATAAGCCCGCCATAATTTAACTAATATAAAACGGAACTTCAGCCAGAGAGGCACGTATTTTCATACGTTGGTAACAGTTGATGCATTATCTTCATGCACTAAATTTTCAACAGGTAACTGTAACATACAAAAATCAACCCCAAACATCATTCACTCAACACAAGTACATATTACCACAAGATAAGCTCATGTCTAAACATTATTATACAGCTTTCTAAACTTAGACATACGCAGGTCCTTCCTACAAAGTGAACTTGAATATATAATGAATAAACAATCCCCAAAATACACCCTCTAATCCACACAAGTTAAAACTATATCCACCTTTAAAAATTTTTTGAAAATAAATGTTTAAAAAAAAATTTAATTAAACAATAGATAGGTAAATATAATGTTTTTTTAAAAAAAATGTTATAACCAAATAATCAGTGCATGGCATTTTTTTTTTTAACTTCATATGCATAAGAACCTTCAAAAAACCGTGATTTGAAAGTATTATAATTGTAAAACCTATATATCAAAATTACATTTAGCTGACCATAAAAAGGGCATTTAATACGGGGTTTTTTTTTTAACTTTACGAACAAAAAATCATCACTAGCATTACTAGGGAACATAAACACCTTTTTTTTTACTGATAAGAATGTGTTGCATATGTGTCTAATTTATCAACATAAAACCACTGAATGTCCCCATGTCCAATCCTGACCAACACTCATCAACACAACATTCACTCTACCACAACACTCATCAACACAACATTCACTCTACCACAACACTCATCCAACACAACTATTTCTACCACAACACTCATCAACACAACGTACACTCTACCACAACACTCACCCAACACATCATTCACTCTGCCCACACTCACCCAACACAACATTCACTCTACCACAAAACTCATCAACACACCATACACTCTACCACAACACTCATCAACAAAACCCCACACTCTACCACAACATTCATCAACACAACATACATCTACCACAACACTCACCCCAACACAACGTACACTCCTCCACAACACTCATCCAACACAACTACCTCCCCAACCTCACCCAACACAACGTACATCTACCACAACACTCATCAACACAACATTCACTCCAAAACACTCCCCAACACAACATTCCTCTACCACAACACTCATCCAACACAACGTTCACTCTACCACAACACTCATCCAACACAACGTGCATTCTACCACAACCTCATCCCAACATAACATACACTCTACCACAACACTCATCCAACACAACGTACACTCTACCACAACACTCATCAACACAACGTACACTCTACCACAACACTCATCCAACACAACGGATGCTTCTTGTGTAGGGTCAAAACATCTGCAAGGTTGCAAGGCGACTGTCAAAATTTATAATGAAAGTTTATTTGCGTCGTTCTTGGTAGAGGAATGAATGAAAAGGTTTCGGGGTTTCTTTATTGAGAGATCGTGGGTACAGGCAGTGTGTTTGTCCCATGGCCTGGAAGAGCCATGACCATGCTAGGGATAGAGGAGTAGGCCTTGTTTACTCTAGGATGCCTGGACGATAAGTGAGGAAAGGCAAGCGTGGGCAAACTGAAGTGGGTATGAGCTATAGGTGGCAGCACAACTGGGAAATTTAAACTCAGCTAGCAGCATAGGCTGTCTATCAGACAGTACAGGCTGTCTATGCAGCCAGTACGGCTGTCTACTTATATGTGTGTGTGTCTGCCGAATAGGTAAAATTGGTCAATTAGAAGAACTCATTTAAAATTAAGTCTTTTCTAAAAATTTCTCTTATACGTTTAAAGATATATTTTTTTTCATTAATGTTAATGTAAAAATTAATTTTTGTACCAAATGGACCTTAGAAAACTTACCTAACCTTATTAGAACAAGCGCAATTTAATTTAGCCTAATCAACTAAATATATTTTATATAAGTTTATAATAATTTAATTATAAACAAGCACAATCATTTTTATTCATTAGGTTCAGAATGATTTTGCGAAATTGCATTCTCAAATTTTTGGTTGCCTTAATCGGCAAGAAGAGCATTCTATTTAAAGCCAAAATCCAAGTTTCCTTTGGTTCGTTTATATATATAAAAGGAATGTCTGATGAGTATACCTGGTAAATGTGGCAGATGTTCAGGTGTATGGAATAGGAGGTAGGTTATGAAAGCAGTGAAGAGCTTTTATGAGGATAGTGAGGCTCAGGTTAGAGTGTGTAGGAAGAGGAGATTATTTCCCAGTAAAAGTAGGCCTTAGACAAAGGGTGTGTGATGTCACTGTGGTTGTTCAATATTTTATAGATGGGGTTGTAAGAGAAGTGAAAGCGGGGTCTTGACAAGATGTGGGGTTAAATGACAAAGAATCAAATAAAAAGTGGGAGTAGTCACAGTAGCTTTTTGCTGATGACACTGTGCTTTTGGGAGATTCTAAAGATAAGTTGCAGAGGTTGGTGGATGAATTTGGAGGGTATGTAAAAGAAGAAAATTGAAAGTGAATACAGTGGACCCCGAGTTTCGTAAAAACTTCACTCCTGAAGTCTGCTCAAGTGCCATTACCGAACAATTTACTCCTTAAGGAAAAAATTCACGTAGGTTAGTCTATTTCAGACCCCAAAATACACTTCCACAAGAACTTACAAAATTATACTTACATAATTGAGATTTCAGGGTATTCGTTAACCGAGGGTCCACTGTATAGGAAAGAGTAAGGTGATGAGGATAACACAAAGATTAGGTGACGAAAGATTGGATATCAGATTGGAGGGAGAGGAGTATGGAGGAGGTGAATGTATTCAGATATTTGGGAGTGGACATGTCAGCTGATGGGTTTATGAAGGATGAAGTGAATCATAAATTGATGAGGGGAAAAGGGTTAGTGGTGCACTTCGAGTCTGTGGACACAAAGAACTTTGTCCATGGAAGTAAAGGGGAATGTTTGGAGTATAATTATACCAATACTTTTATATGGGTGTGAAGCATGGGTGATGAATGTTGCAACGAGGAGAAGGCTGGAGGCAGTGGAGCGGTCATGTCTGAGGTCAATGTGTGGTGTGAATATAATGCAGAGAATTCGGAGTTTGGAAATTAGTAGGAGGTGCGGGATTACCAAAACTATTATAAAGAGGGCTGAGGAGGGGTTGTTGATGTGGTTCGGACATATAGAGAGAATGGAACGAGACAGAATGACTTCGAGAGTGTATAAATCTGTAGTGGAGGAAGGCGGGGTAGGGGTCGGCCAAGGAAAGGTTGGAGGAGGGTAAAAGATTTCCAGCAAGCATGCATGAGCGTATTTGATAGGAGTGAACGGAGACAAATGGTTTTTAATGCTTGACGTGCTGTTGGAGTGTGAGCAAAGTAACATTTATGAAGGGATTCAGGGAAACCGGCAGACCGGACTTGAGTCCTGGAGATGGGAAGTACAATGTCTGCACTCTGAAGGAGGGGTGTAAATGTTGCAGTTTTATAACTGTAGTGTAAGTGCACCTCTGGCAAGACAGTGATGGAGGAAAGATGAAAGTTTTTTTTTCAGGCCACCCTACCTTGGTGGCCACCCTGCCTTGGTGGCCACCCTGCCTTGGTGGCCACCCTGCCTTGGTGGCCACGCTGCCTTTGTGCATGATGGGCTCCTACGATATAATAGACTGTCTTGCTACTTAGTTTATTGATGAATCCAAGATGTTGCAGCCGTCCCAACACCTTCTCAGGGATCCATCTATGGCCTCATTCTCCACAGGGCTGTAAAGTAAACATCAAGTGATTATAATTATTGCCCCAAAGGAGCATATGCCCATATTTCAGTCTTAAATGGACTGAAAGGCGGCTTACTTACTTGTTTGGACTTAAAATTCCACGCATAACTGCCGTCAATAGGTAAATTTTGATGTTCTTGACCACAAGAACTGCTCAGTCCCCTGTCTGATAAGAACACAAAACATACCTTGCTCGTGTAACTTTGAGCGATGGTGTTGGCTCCACCATATACGGCGGAAATGCTGTCTTGATTGTAGAATGCCGCTGAAGTCACCGTCTTGTTTCGATGGAATTCACTTGCGATTGTCTCTACGTTTGTCTTGCAGTAAATTGAAGCTGTGCACACTTCTGAATATACCGCGATTTTCACTAAACGCGCTGGAACAGAGTTCTTATCTGATTTCCCGACGTTAGTGGAGATTAAATTAGAATAACGGATGCGTACGACTAATGTCTATATCTGGTTTATACACCGCGCCGTAGCTCCCGTCCTTTCGGTGGCCAAATTCAATCTGACCTCTCGTGCTGCCTTGTGCTGCCTTGTGCAGCCACATGCAGCCACGAGGTGCCTCGTGGTGCTGTGGTCAGCACAATTCGTGACACACTGTAGTCAGTACATCTGGCTTGTATTAAATTGTTTTTCTCAGCCAGACGCGCCTCCTCTGGCCCTTTCCTAAGGGAGGAAAGGGTGAGGGCCCTTAAACAAGGGTAGTAAGGGTGCATACCCCCCTCCTTTGGAGAATTTTCTCCACACTGGGGGGCAGCGAAAAATTCACTGAAAGTGAACTACTCATCGCTTAACATTAATTTGATTTTCTCACTCACCATCACTGCTGCTTGTCTTTTCTGAACAGCTTCAGTCTGTGTGGTTTATGGAGAATCACTAATTTTATTTTTGTTTTCAACACTGTGTAATTCTAACGGCACTAATTTATCTATGGTCCCTTATTCACTACACCTTTGCTCAAAACATCAACTGTCCTGATGATTCCATTTGCATCAGGATATATGGTCACAATTTTTCCTAGAGGTCAATGGGACCTTGGACCATCATTGTTAATAATCACTATGTCACCAGGTCTTAAGGACTTATAATTTTCTGGAACACCAGCTCCATAGAAGTGTTCTCTCAATGAGGTGAGATAGTCTTCTCCATATTTTCTCCCAGCGTTCAATCACTTTATTAAGGTGTTTGAATTTACGTCTGAAGTTGCTCAGGTTCGAAATAAGTAGGATCCTCTATGATTTCTTTATCATTCATGGGAGGAACAGGTTCGAGCCTTCTGCCATGTAGTAAATGAGATGGACTTATCACTTCTAAATTGTCAGATCATCGGTAACATCGTTAAAGGTCTGTTGTTGACTCTATTTTCTATTTCAGTTACGACTGTACGAAATTCTTCTAAGTCGATTCTCTGACGATGAAGAGTCTTCCTTAAACAACGTTTCACAATGCCTATCATTCTTTCGTAAAATCCGCCGTGCCATGGGGATTTAGGAGAATGAATCTCCAACGACAATTGCGTTGATTCAGCATCTGTTGTACTTCAGGCTGCTCAAAAATCTTGTTTATGTAAGCAGCACCAGCAACAAAATTCGTTGCATTGTCTGATATCATCAGCCTGGGACATGCCCTTCTGGCTGCAAACCTTCTAAATAATTTGATAAAGGTTTCAGCAGACATATCAGTAGCTACTTCTAGATGTACTGCTCTAGTCGTAGCACAGGTGAACAAACAGATGTACACCTTGATAGGAACTTTGTCAACTGTTTTAATTAAAATTATTGGTCCTGTGTAATCTACACCTGTCACCTCAAATGGAGTGACATGACATACTCTTTCAGAAGGGTATGGAGGTGGACCTGGATACTGACATACTCGCATATCATAATGACGACAAGTAATACAGTCTCTGATTTGTTTCTTCACACTTTGTCGACCTTGAGGTATCCAGTAGGATTGTCGTATATGACAAAGAGTGTCAGCTACACCACCATGTAACACGTTACTGTGGGCATTCTGAATAATCCGTCTTGTTAGCCAATGATTCTTGGGGATCAATACTGGATGTATTGTTTTCTTAGGTAGTGAAGAATTATGAATTCTTCCTCGACATCTTATATTTTTTTCTGAGTCGAGATAAAGTCCTAAAGAATTAATCATATCAGGTTTCTTTGGTGATTTATCCTGAGTTTCCAGAAATTTATGCTCTGTAGAGAAAACACTTTTCTGTATTAACTTTATCCAGTATTTAATGCGTTCAAGTAATTCATAATTAGGTTTTATCCCTTTAATGAATTTAAAGACAAGAGCTGTAACTCTTAAGAGTTTACCCAAAGATGAGTATTTAGATCCATCAATGACTATTTTTTTTGTGTCTGCAGTATTTAAACAGATTATTTCTGCTGTGTTCAAACAGACTGTTTCTTCTCGCATAATGTAAGCCTTTTGCTGTGGCCAGTTATTTTCACTAGAGAGCCAGTTAGGTCCGTGGAGCCATAATTTATTATCCACAAAGTTCTTGAGTGGGAGACCACGTGACAACATGTCAGCTGGGTTCTCTTGTGTAGAGACGTGGAGAAAGACATAGTCTCTCTGCATCTCTCTTATATCTGCTACTCTATTCTGTACATAGACCAACTTACTCTTATTATTTCTTAACCACTGGAGAACTGCCTCATTGTCACTCCAGATCACAGTTTTTTCAATAGTGAGATGATCAAGTACTTTGTTGAGATAGACAGCTAATTTTGTACCTACATAGAGTGCTGTCAGTTCCAATTGTGGTACTGTTCTGACCTTCAAGGGTGCATCCTGGCCTTTGAAGTAATTAAAGTACTCTTCAGCGTTACTCTATGAGCTACAGCGCCATAACCTCTGGTTGACGCATCACAGAACACATGTAATGTGTCTTGTTTCCCTCTTGACCTATTTGTCTGGTAAATTTAATTTGATGAAGTTGTTTAAACTCCTTGGATATTTCATCACATTCTTGACTCATTTCTTGAGGCAAGTTCTCATCCCAACCTATTTTGAGCTTCCATGCATCATGCACAAGCATTTTACCTTTTATGGTAATTGGTGAGACAGTCCTAGAGGATCAAAACATTGTGATACCTCTGACAGTAAACTACGTTTAGTGAGTGTACTGCTTGATTTATTGTTTATCCTTTTGAGACTCAAAGTGTCTTCCTGTGTATTCCAATTAAGTCCAAGCATGTTGTTGCATTCAGGAATTTCAGCTTCAGGAAATCTTCTTTGATAAGTTCCCTTAATTGATTTGAATTAGTATTCCACATCCTTAGAGGCATATTTGCTTCTTTCATCTCCTTGTTAGCTTCTCTGTATAAGGATTTCAAATCCTCCTCTTTATTCACAATACCTTGAAGATTGTCCACATAGAAACTTTTCTTTAAGATTTCTTTGAAGGGACTTTCAGATTTCTTCAAATGTGTATTAAGGTAGCTTCTAGTAAGAATGGAGAGGATGTTGCACCAAATAATACTGACTTGAAACGATAAGTTTTCACAGGACTTTGAGGATCATGTGGATTTTCTGGCCACAAGAATCGAGTATAATCTCTATCTATTTCTTGTAGTCCTACTCTTAAGAAAGCTTTGGAAATATCAGCTGTGTAGGCATATGGATTTGTGCGAAATTTCATAAGCACGTCTCAACTTCTCAGTTAGTGAGGGTCAGTCATCAGACAATCATTAAGGCTTGCTACATCTTTATTTGCACGTGCGCTGCAATTGTATACAACACGTAGTGGAGTGGTTTCAGAATCTTTCCTGACTCCGTGGTCCGGTAGATAATGAGCATCTTTCTTCAACTTATCTTCGACTATTTCCTCAATGAATTTATTGTCTAACTGGTCTTGTATGATATTATCATAGACAGTCAGCAGCTCTGGATTCTTCCTGAGCTCATGTATTGTGCTTTCATTTGTCCAAAGCCATGCATAATTGCTAGGTAGATGTGGTGGATTTAATTTCCATGGTAACCTAACCAATACTGTCCATCTTCATATTTGACAATGTCCAAATATTGGTTATAAGTCTCAGACTCCTGTGGGCTTGGTTTATTTACATCTAAACCTATCGCATCTAAATCCCACAACTTATCAACTGGTTCATTCATTTCTTCCAGTAATGATAATTTTTGTTGTGGTACATGAACATAAGAACATAAGAAAGGAGGAACACTGCAGCAGGCCTGTTGGCCCATAATAGGCAGGTCCTTCATATTCCATCCCACTAACATAATATTTGTTCAACCTAATTTTCAATGCTACCCAAGAAATAAGCTTTGATAATTTTATTTACTCATGTGCAATTCCCACTCAAATCCAACCCCTTTCACTCATGAATTTATCCAACCTAAATTTAAAACTACCCAAGGTCCTTGCTTCAATAACCCTACTAGGCAGACTGTTCCACTCATCAACTACCCTATTTCCAAACCAATACTTTCCAATATGAGCTTTTTTCAAGGGTTCTTAAGGAATGCAAAATAGAACTCTGTGAACCCTTAACAAACATTTTTAACCTATCTCTTCAAACAGGTGTAGTGCCAGATACGTGGAAGATGGCTAATGTAATTCCTATTTTTAAAGCATGGGACAAGTCACACTTTGAGCCGGTGGACCTGACTTAACTCAGTGAAGACGTGTCTTGTGTGCTCTCTGTGAATCTGAACAAGATGTCCTCTCTTGAGCTACTCTACCAGCAGCTGAAGGAAGAACGGGAGCTAACGAGATACAGCGACTGCCGGGAAAACAAGAGG
>WNWK01037463.1:0-18495 GCA_009830355.1 Cherax destructor | reverse complement strand
GTTTAAAAAAATTGGGGGGCCCGTTTTTTCCCGGGAAAAGGTAAACAACTTGTATATTATATGTGTGTTTAAGTATGTCGCTAATGTTATTTTCATGTGAAGGATTAACCACCCTGGTAAATCTTCCAGTTTGCGTCGGGCCCCCAAACTGACTTTACAAACCACAGCCGGGTTGGTCGGTGGTGAGTAAAACTAATAATGCCAACACTTTGGGTTTTTAAATAAAAATGTTTTTAAACCCCAAGGCATCTTTTTTGGTTCATTAAAGATCATAAACATTTTATTACTAGTATTTGTGTCCCAATTTTTTGTATTTTAAAGCCCTTGCTAATATAACGGTCTTCTGATATAAGTGGTCCTGTGACCCAAAATTGAAGGACAACTGCTAAAAAAAAAATTACAAGTTAGAAAACTAGATGCTACAAGGATGCCAGTAGGGTGACCTTCTATTTCTCTGATAGATATTTAGGCTAATAGATAACGTTGAAAAAGGTCTTAATGAGCTGCAGAAAAAGATGCTCTACGGGAAATCTTTCATGAACTTTGAATCAATAAGTTGTAGTTGATAGTGACTAAGTCGATGTTCTCACGGGTTTTTCTAGAGCCCGAGATTAATTTGGGGCCAAGGCTTCAATTTCTTTTTGTAAATATATGGTAAAGAGTTTGGGTGATAATTCTTGATCCCCCCCGACTTCTTTCCCCAGGCACTTCCTCTTCCGGACTACGCTCTTCCAGGCACTACGCTCTTCCGGCACTGCGCTCTCACACATTTTTTTTCGTTTTTTTCTTTAAACATTAGTGACTCTATGGCTAATATTTTAATTATAGTGTCAGATGTATGGTGCAAGTGGAGTTTATTAGATTCCTGGCAGTGTCAAGAGCATAACAAGGGGCTTTCTATACAGTATGTCATTCATGTCAGGTAGACCTGTATCCTTGTACTTTATTGTAAAAATAAAAAATATTATTAAAAAAAAAAAAAGGCTTTCCCGTGACTGGAACAATACACAAATAACCCGAACATAGGAGAGAGGAGCTTACGACGACGTTTCGGTCCGACTTTGGGCAATTTACAAAGTCACACTGACAAAAGAAGAGAGGGGGGAGTTTATATAGATGGTCCCAAATCGGACCGAAATCTGTCCCTCTCTTCTTTTGCGGGTTGTGTAAAAATTTATTATTAATGTGGGAAAATTTTCGAAAAATAGGTGAGCGGAGTAGATTTAGGAAGGACCGTCTAGATATATCCATGATGAAATACACATGTATCTTTATTGAGCAAACGTTTCGCCACAGTACTTCTCAGTCCTATACAAAGAATAATGAAGATCACAAGGAGTTTGAGGTATTAAGTCCCCAATCCTGGAGTCGATGTAATCAGTCAGTCAATCTTTAAAAAAAACACAGCATATGCGCGAAGTGACTTACATACTGTAGAGGGGGGTGAATCATTTAGACGATATCACAGTGAACAAATACACATGTCGAAGTAGTTCATGATACAGTGAAGAATTCCTGTATCAAGATCAAGATTTGCTGTGTCTGACGGGATCTTGATACAGGGGAAATTTTTCATCTAACCTTTGACATGACCTGCTTCGACAAGTGGTTTGTCCCCTGTGATATCGTCTTTTCTTCACTTCACCCGTCTAATATAACCATGGACTTATATAAGCTGAGGACTTAACACCCAAACTCCTTCCGATCTTCACCATTCTTCTTTTCAGGACTGATGAAGGACTATGTAGCGAAACGTTTCCTCGTAATATACCCAAAATTGCATATGTGTCTAATTTACAACTTGCGGTTTTCTGAACCATTTATCTAGATATATTGTTAGAAAGTTCGTCCTGTTGGGGCGACAGTAGAGGCTTTTAGGAGTAGAGTGCGTAGTGTAAGCTGCACTTTCTCGAAAACCCTGATGTGTCAGAAGACACATGATGTGTCTCAAAACATGATTGTCTCGGACCCGTGTGTCTCAGCCATGATGTGTCTCGGGGCATGATGTGTCTCGGAGACCCTGATTTTCTCGGGCATGATGTGTCTCGAAGACGCATGATTTTCTCGAAGACACATGATGTGTCTCAGGGCCCTGATTTTCTCGAAACACATGATGTCTCGAAGACACATGATGTGTCTCGAAGACACATGATTTTCTCGGAAAAAGATGTGTTTCGGGGCGCATGATTGTCTCAGGGCCGATGTGTCTCGAAGAAAATGATGTTTGAACACATGATTTTTCAACACATGATGTGTCTCGAGCAAATGATGTGTTTCGAAACGCATGATGTGTCTCAGACGTGTGTCTCGAAAAACATGATGTCTCAGACACATGATGTCTCGAAACATAGTGTCTCGAAGACAAAGTGTTTCGAAGCGCATGATGTGTCCAAGACGCATGATTTTCTCAGCACATGATTCTCAAAAAACATGTGTTAACACATGATGTGTTTTGAGCATGATGTGTCTCGAAGACACATGATTTTCTCAAGACGCATGATGTGTCTCGAGACACTGATGTGTCTCGAAGACCATGATGTGTCTCGAAGACACATGATGTGTCTCGAAGACACATGATATGTTTCGAAGACCATGATGTGTCTCAAGACACATGATTTTCTCAAGCCCATGATGTGTCTCAAAACGTGTGTCTCAGCCATGTTGTCTCAAAGACCATGATGTGTCCGAAGACACATGATTTTCTCGGGAGATGTGTCTCGGCACATGATTTTCTCAAGACACATGATGTGTTTCGAACGCATGATGTGTCTCGAAGAAAATGATGTGTCCAAGACACATGATGTGTCTCGAAGACCATGATGGTCCGAAGAGGCATGATACTGTTGTGTCTGGGCTGCATGATGCTGTCGTGTCGGGTGCTGTGATGCTGTCGTGTCAGGGGAAGCTGCGGGGGAAATGCTGTCGTTTTTCTGAAGATGCATGATGCTGTCGTTCAAAAGTGCATGATGCTGTGTTCGAAGTGCATGATGCTTCGTGTCGAAAGTCATGATGCTGTCGTTCGAAAGTGCATGATGCTGTCTGTCGAAGTGCATGATGCTGTCGTGTCGAAGTGCATGATGCTGTGTTCGAAAGTGCATGAGCTGTCGTGTCAAAAAGTGCATGATCTGTCGTGCTAAAAGTGCATGATCTGTCTGTCGGGAAGTGATGATGTGTCGTTCGGGAAGTGATGATCTTCGTGTCGGAAGTGATGATCTGTCTTTCCCCGGGAAAAGTGCATGATGCTGTCGTGTCGGAAGTATGATGCTGTCTTCGGAAGTGATATCTGTCGTGTCGGAAGTGCATGAGCTGTCTTTCGAAGTGCATGATGTGTGTGTCGAAGTGCATGATGCTGTCGTGTCGAAGTCGTGCTGTCGTGTCGAAGTGCATGAGCTGTCGTGCGAAGTGCATGAGCTGTCGTCGAAGTGCAGATCTTGTGTCAAAAGTGCAAAAGCTTGGCGGGGCTGCATGATGTTTTTTAAAAAGGTGAGATCTGTCGTGTCGGGAAGATGATGATGCTGTCGTTCTGGAAGATGTATGATGCTTTCGTGTCTGGAAGTGTATGATCTGTCGTGTCAGGAAGCTGCATGATGCTGTTTTGGAAGTGCATGATGCTGTCTGTCGGAAGTGCATAATGCTGTCTTCGGAAGTGCATGGGCTGTCGTGTAAAGGGTGCATGATGCTGTCGTGTCGGAAGTGCATGATGCTGTCGTGTCGGAAGTCATGAGCTGTCGTGTCGGAAGTGCATGAGGCTGTCGTGCCAAAAAGGGTGCATGAGGCTGTCTCCGGAAAGGGTGAAAGAGCTGTCGTGTCAAAGGGAAGTCCCGGGCGCTGTATTTAGAAAGTTTGCAAACTGAGCTGTCGTGTCGGAAGTATGAGCTTCGTGTCGAAGCTGATGAGCTGTCGTGTCAGGAAGCTGCATGAGCTGTCGTGTCAGGAAGTGCATGGCTGTCGTGTGGGGCTGCATGATGCTGTCTGTCGGAAGCTGCATGAGCTGTCGTGTCGGGAAAGCTGCATGAGCTGTCGTGTCAGGAAGCTGCATGAGCTGTCTCAGGAAGCTGCAGACGCTGTCGTGTCAGGAAGCGCTGCCCTGTCGTGTCAGGAACTGCAGACGCTGTCTTCGGGCTGCAGACGCTGTCGTGTGGAAAGCTGCAACGCTGTCGTAAATCGAAAGCTGCAGACGCTGTCTTTCAGGAAGCTGCATGACGCTTCGTGTCAGGAAGCTGAAACGCTGTCGTGTCAGGAAGCTGCATGCCCTGTCGTGTCGGAAGCTGCATGACGCTGTCGTGTCAGGAAGCTGCATGCCCTGTCGTGTCAGGAAGCTGCAGACGCTGTCGTGTCGGAAGCTGCACGACGCTGTCGTGACAGGAAGCTGCATGATGCTGTCTGTCGGGAAGCGCATGACGCTGTCGTGTCAGGAAGCTGCATGACGCTGTCGTGTCGGGGCTGCACGACGCTGTCGTGACAGGAAGCTGCATGATGCTGTCGTGTCAGGAAGCTGCATGACGCTGTCGTTCAGGAAGCTCCCGACGCTGTCGTGTCGGAAGCTGCATGACGCTGTCGTGTCGGAAGCGCACGACGCTGTCTGTAGGAAGCTGCATGACGCTGTCGTGTCGGAAGCTGCGACGCTGTCGTTCAGGAAGCTGCATGACGCTGTCGTGTCAGGAAGCTGCTGAGCGCCCGTTCGGAAGCTCCCGACGCTGTCGTGTCGGAAGCTGCACGACGCTGTCTTTCAGGGAGCTGCACGACGCTGTCGTGTCGGGAAAGGGTGCACGATGCCGTCGTGTGGGGAAGGTGTGTAAACAGCCTATCCAGAGGCTGTTTAAAACTGCGCGGCACTATGGTGCTCCCTCTATGGGCCTATAAAGGTCGGGCTGGTCAGCCATGCTTCTCTCTCCTTACACGGCCTCCTCACTGAAGCAGCATCCCCCCTCCTTGCTGGCTCCCGGTCCCCTCACGCTCTGCCCCCTGTATCCTACACCTTGCCATTAAAAAACAGTCTAGTCATGGGCCCTATCTCTGCCCCCGCTCCATTCTACTGCCCAAAGTAAGCAGCCAAAAAGATAGACTTAACGGTGCACGATGGTCGTGTCGGAAGGTGCAAGATCCTCGTATCTGGAAGGTGCATGATGCCTCGTTGGAAGGTGCAAGATGCCTTTATCTGGAAGGTCGATCCGTGTTCGGAAGCTCCCGATGCCGTCGTGTCTGGAAGGTCAAAAACCGTCGTATCTGAAGGTGCAAGATGCCGTCGTATCTGGAAGGTGCATGATCCCGTCGTATCGGGAAAGGGTAAGATGCCGTCGTATCTGGAAAGTGCAAGATGCCGTCGTATCTGGAAGGTGCAAGATGCCGTCTGTCTGGAAGGTGCAAGATGCCTCGTATCTGGAAGGTGCATGATGCCGTCTGTCGGGAAAGGTGCTGATGCCGTCTATCTGGAAGGTGCATGATCCCGTCGTGTCGGGAAAGGTGCATGATGCCGTCTTTCTGGAAGGTGCAGATGCCGTCGTATCTGGAAGGTCCCGTGCCGTCGTGTCTGGAAGGTGCACGATGCCGTCGTGTCTGGAAGGTGCAAGATGCCGTCGTGTCGGGAAAGGTGCAAGATGCCGTCGTGTCTGGAAGGTGCAAGATGCCGTCGTATCTGGAAGGTGCATGATGCCGTCGTGGGAAGGTGCAAGATGCCGTCGTATCTGGAAGGTGCATGATGCCGTCGTGTCTGGAAGGTGCATGATGCCGTCGTATCTGGAAGGTGCATGATGCCGTCTGTCTGGAAGGTCATGATGCCGTCGTGTCGGGAAAGGGTGCACGATGCCGTCGTATCTGGAAGGTGCACGATGCCTCGTGTCTGGAAGGTCCCGTGCCGTCGTGTCTGGAAGGTGCACGATGCCGTCGTTCTGGAAGGTGAAATGGTGCCCCCGTATCTGGAAGGTGCATGATGCCGTCGTGTCTGGAAGGTGCATTGCCGTCGTGTCTGGAAGGTGCATGATGCCGTCGTGTCTGGAAGGTGCATGATGCCGTCGTGTCTGGAAGGTGCATGATGCCGTCGTGTGGGAAGATGCACGATACCGTCGTGTCTGGAAGGTGCTGTCCGTCTTCTGGAAGGTGCATGATGCCGTCGTATCTGGAAGGTGCATGATGCCGTCGTATCTGGAAGGTGCACGATGCCGTCGTGTCTGGAAGGTGCATGATGCCGTCGTGTCTGGAAGGTGCACGATGCCGTCGTATCTGGAAGGTGCATGATGCCGTCGTATCTGGAAGGTGCAGGGGTCGTATCGGGAAAGGGTGCACGATGCCGCGTGTCGGGAAAGGTGCATGATGCCGTCGTGTCTGGAAGGTGATGATGCCGTCTTTCTGGAAGGTACACATCCCGTCGTATCTGGAAGGTGCATGATGCCTCTATCTGGAAGGTTCATGATGCCGTCGTGTCTGGAAGGTACACAATGCTGTCGTGTCTGGTGCTGCCGATGCCGTCGTGTCTGGAAGGTACCAAGCTGTCGTGTCTGGTAGTTGCATCTTGTCGTCTAAGTATAAAAGATGGGAAACCCGACAGTTAGTAAATCAAAGACATGATGCATCGTGCCCGAATTCAACTCGGGTTAAAACCACCTTTGTCAGCTGTTCTTCTCTTTCCTGCTTCATTATTAGCCCCACCGCCCCCAGAAACCCCTTTCCCCGCTACCTGATCTCGCCTTCCTCTTAGCATCTGACTGCCCCTTTGTGGGGAAGGTGTTCCCAGTTCTCTGTTTTCAACTGAGTTGTTTATTAATTTATAAAGATGAAAAAAAAAATAGGCTGTTTCAAGGTTTAATCACATGACAAGGTACTCTGTAAAGGCCCAGAAACTGTCAGTGCTGAAGGGTTTTTGCTGTGTCTAAGTCTGATTTACTACGACTTACCTTACAACTACCTGTAAATCTTCCTTAACAAGGGGAAACTATCATCTGGTAAAATTTTTCCCCCGAAGGGTGTATAATCCCAGTAAATCTTCCCCTGCAGGGGAAACTATCATCCCGTAAATATTTCCTTAAGACTGTCTAGGCAAGCAGCGAGGTGGGCCAAAGGGTTTTCTAGAAGCAGCATGGAAAAAAACGGAAATAAAAAACGAACTGCTGTGAAAAAATGTATTCCTTCTCCCTAATTCAGCAATAAATGTAGAAACTGTGCCCCGTGGCCTGGTGGCTAAAGCCCCACTTCCCGCGAGGATCTGGGTTCGATTCCCAGCGAGGGTAGAAACATTGGGCGTGTTTCTTTCACCGGTTGTCTATATTCACCCATGTAAAATGGGTACCGGGGTTTTGTGCACTGGTGTGGGTGATCCTGGGCAAAACTGACCTAATTTGCCCGAAATCTAATAACAAGGGACTTTCTATATAGTAGTATGTCATTGATGTTATGGTCTGTATACCTTGACATGTACTTGAGTAAATAAAGGTATTATTATTTTATTAATAAATACATGAATTAGGTAAGATTAGTCGGAACCAGGACAAGCGTTTCCTGCCGGGTTTTTTTTCATATGATACCTGCCCCCGGGAACTTCTGGTCTATGACGGCCCTTCGTCCCCCCCCTTTAAAAATTATTATTTTTATTTGTATTATGATACAGGCACCTTAATTATTGCCACAATGTCTGAATATATAAATAAATATTATAGTTATGTATATCTGCCCCATTTCCCAACGAAACTCAGCATATGTTATAACATAGGAATATTTTGCAATTCTGAATAAATGATATTTAATAAAAATAATTCAAGGCATCTAAAAATTCTGTGCGGTCGGGACATATTTTCCCTTTTTTAAAATTTCCCCTTGTATATAATCAGTTTTGCTGAACCCACCGCACCTTCCATGAGGTTGGCTTTTAGTTTTGTATTTAGTCTTGTATACAGAACCTGCGGAGGGTGCTTACCCGTGTATTAAGATGTACTCTATATAAATTAATTTATGGATTAAGATGTCGCTAAAACCGTTACAGATAAATGTAGCTCTCGTGTTTTTTGATTTTGTCAGTCATTTAATATTTCACCTCTTAGCTAAGATTCAGCGTGTAAAAATACATTGAGGCCATAGCCTATTAAATTACTGGATTAGAGTTAGTCAATAAAAACTGAGGTAATTGTAATAACCAACATGGCGACGAAAGACGCAGAGGTAATTAAAAGTGACGTAAAAAAAAAAGCCCTTGTGGAGTCATGGATAAATGTCGAAACTTTAAACCCAAACAAATTTTTTTGATAAGACTGATTTAAAATTTCGTCAGACTGGACGAGACGTTTGATTTTTAAAAAAACTCTACAAAATAAGTAGGTGTTTTCTATTTAAAAAGTCCCTAATGAGCAAAAACTAAAGTTTCTAAAAAATTTGTTTCAAGATTCATGATACATTTTTGATATCCGAGGTGCATATCAGAAGGGGTGCTTAAAAAATTCCAACAATCATTTCATAGAAAAATAATAAAAAAAAGCCTCCATCTAATTCCCAGACTTACACTTCGTTCCTTCTCACGAGTAGATAAGAAGAATTTTGGTCAAATTTACAGCTCAGTTTAGATGTTTGAACAGACATCACTGAAGAGACAAAACTGATTTGAAAAAAGGTCAAGCGAGAATATGTTAGATCTTTAATTCAAATGTTTTCTAACATAAACAGCTATGAACAAGCCATTAATTTATTCATGGCCACATATTTATTAGTGAAAGTAAATTGAATGAACTTGTATAAATACTAAATTTTAAATTTTAAATTTAAAGGTAAAGCACAGGTAAACAGCCGAAAGGAAAAATGTGTATATTAGACAATTAGATAATAGGAAAAATTGGGCAAAAAAGGGAGAAAAGAATGTCAAGTAAACGGGGAAAAACATGAACTAATAAATGTAATGTTCAAAACCTGGGAAAACGAGTCTAGGAACTCTGTTTATGATGTCTAAGTAAAAGAACAAAAGGAATGTAAATCCTGTTAGAGATGGTGCCATTGTTAGAAAGAGTGTATTATTGGCCCGTGTAACGGAAATAAAAAAGGGAACACGACCAAAAAATTCAAATGTGAAAATCGCCGCTAATACCCGGAAAGGGTTCCGTAAACCCCTATGTAAATTAGGCTGTGGGAAAAAAGGGGAAGAAGTAGAGATTAATAGCTCACTCTGATCAAAGGGAAAAAAAAAATTATTGAAAGGCTTTTTTTTATATTATCAGGTTTCTTGAGAGCCTCGTACTCAAAAGTACAATACAGGTTACATAACCATGGGGATAGGCTATCGCTTGAAACAGTTAAATGGCCATAGTGGTGACTGATTACTCGACACAATTAAAGACCAGGAGTTGACGCGAAGCAGTTAAGTGATGGATTGCGCTGGTCCCAATAATATTGAACAAGACCCCTTGGACGTATCGGTTTCTGATAAGATCCAACTATTATTCCTCCTCCCGCAGAGGAATGACTAGTAGGGATGGAATATCTCTACTAAACTCTTCAGGGGGACAAATTTTGGCACAATGCTCCATATATGATAAATAAAAATAATTAGTAACTCTGAACCTTGGGCAGTCGCTCCCCCAGAATAAAGAAACCTTCTATTTAGGATACTATGAGCCTGTGCATATGTTATGGAAGTTAGGCAACATCAAAAAGCTTCATTGATCATAGTTCTCAAAACACGTTCACATAAAACAATATCTCGACGTGATCTACGAACAAGGGGAGTAGTGGGTGGTAACTATGGGGAATGAATAAAAACTGAATTACCAACTAATCTGATGGCTTATGGAGAGATGAAGGCCCGGATCTGCAGTTTTAAAAAAAGGGCCCCCAGGGTTACCCAAATTTATGATAACTTGCTATGAACAGTTGCAAAACAGTGTTAGAAAAAGTACCCCCTGATCATACTGAATTCTTAGACTACTTTCTGCATCAAAAAATAAAAAAAAAAACCAAAGCTTCTCGTTGAATGAATTTAAATTTCAGTGCAAAAAACAGTAAACCTTAACGGAG
Source organism: Cherax destructor (assembly GCA_009830355.1). NCBI lineage: Eukaryota > Metazoa > Arthropoda > Malacostraca > Decapoda > Parastacidae > Cherax > Cherax destructor. The sequence goes on along the minus strand of WNWK01037463.1, from coordinate 8,508 downwards.
AAAGGGGATGTTCTGATGAACTTTAGAGTGCAAAAATTTGCTTTCAGAACATGTAACAAGGCATCCCCGAGTAGGGCTTCGGAACGTCCTGGACTACAGTAGATTGTTTGGCCGGGTTGTCCGTGATCCAAAGCCCTGTTATAGTGTTGATTTAAAGCGTCCATGTGACTAATCCCCTATCTGTTTCAGAGTGCAATAGATGCCAAGTTCTCAAATCTTGGGAAAAGAAAAGCAATTTAGACAATATCCTGGGGACAGCACAGAATGAAACAGAACAAACTAACGTGTTCCTAAACAGAGACATGAAAATCATGACTTGGAGAATAAAAATGTAACTCACTAAATAAAATAGTGATATTACAAAATTTTCCCAAACGTTGAAGTCAAAAAATTTGCAACATTTCAGCATTAAATTTGAATACTGAATTAGATACTTTAAGTCAAAAACCTGTGATTAGCGTAATCAATAACCCCCCAACAAAGAAAGCCTATGCCTGAAGTTTCAAATGTTTCGACCCCCCGGGGATTCATCACCTGTTACTATTAATCACATTACTGGTGCAAGAGGGGGGGAAAACTCTACCAGAAAGAATAAACCCCAATGATGGGGAATGACGGGGCTTAAACCATTTTTAGGGTATTTGCGACACATCTACCGTGGTTGCATATTTGAAGAAACAATAAATCTATTCACCAAACGCTAGGATTGTTCGTGTTAAACTCCGTCAGAATAAAGGCGTTGTACGTCAGAGAACGTATGTTTATATCTGGAGCACTGAAGGTCAAAGAAGTAAATGGACCATAATAAAGGGGGACAATGAATTTTCCCCCCTGCGTTAAGAATAAGAAAACCCTGAGACTCTCACTATTAACTCCTTTCATCCCAGCTCGAGCACTGAAAACCCCACATTGTTATTGTGGGGAATCTTACAAGCTTAAACCTGTGGTTAAGGGCCCGAGATGGTTAACAAATAAAAATAACTGATATTAACAAAGGTTAATATAACACCTGAGACAGTTTTATCTGCTTCTTCGCACATTGAAATGCTGTCAGTAATCCCAGATTTTCTACTTTGAATAATTTAAAGTAAAAAACTCCCCCCACCCACCCCTTGTATTTACCCAACCTATATTTAAAACTACACAACGTCTTAGCTCTATGACGGTACTCGGGGTTTTTTCCCACTATCCACAACCTTTCCCAAACCAGTGCTTTCTTATACCCTTTCCCTGAATCTGAACTTTTCCAATTTAAAAACCATTGCGGGAGTCCTGTCTAGGCTGGATATTTTTAGCACGCTATTTACGCCCCCTTTATCAATTCCTGCCATTTATACCCTCAATCATACCCCCCTAATTTACGCCTTTCTAATGCAGATTCAGGGCCCTCAGTTAATAACCTATGGGCAGACTTTTCCCACTCATCAACTCCCCTTTTGAAACCAATACTTTCCTATATCCTTTCTAAATCTAAACTTATCTCTTGAATCCATTATTGGGCTCTTTTGGAAGATATCCTCAAGACCTTATTTATATCCCCATTGTTAATCCCATTTTCCACTTGTATCCTCGATCATGTCCCCCCTCATTCACTCTTACAAGTGAATGAATTTAAGGGTCTTCAATCTTTCTTCGTAAGGAAGATTTCTAATGTATTATTAATTTAGTCATTCTACGCTGAATGTTTTCTAATGAATTTATGTCCATTTGTAAATGGAGACCAGAACTGAGCTGGTAATCTAGGTGAGGCCTTACTAATGATGTATAAAGCTGAATATAACCTCTGGACTTCTGTTGCTAACATTTTTGATATAAATCCCAGTAATCTATTTGCCTTATTACTACGCTTAGGCATTGCTGTTTGGTTTAAGGTTGCTGCTTACCATCCCCCCAAATCCTTCTCGCAATCTGTATGGCTAAGTTCTCGTTATTTAACTTATAATGCGGGTTATGGACACCCCCGGTTCAGAACCTTGCATTTATCTACATTGAACTGCATCTCCCACTTTTCTGACCACGAATTAAGTTTGTTAAATCTTCCTGAAGTTCTATGACATCTATGTTTGAATCTTTTCCCCTATCTTCGTGTCGTCGGCGAATTTGCTCATACCCCAAAGAAATTTCCCCTCATCAAGGTATTGATATATTTAAAAATAACAAGGGGCCTAAGACTGATCCCTGTGGAACACCACTTGTTACAAGCCCCCACTCGGTTTTCCCCCTTTTATGAACCTCTTTCCTATTGGTGAGCCAGACTCGATCCATGACAACACTTTTCCCCAATGCCAGAGCTGCCACTTTTTTAACAGTCTCTGGGCATTTTAAAAAGCCTTATAAAGTCTAAATAAACAATATCGAATTTTTTATCGTGATCAACAGCCTCAAAAGCTTTAGTGAAGAAGGAAAAATTAGATAGGCGGAACGGCCCCCTCGTGAATCCATGGGGGTTCATTAATCAAATTATGGTTATCTAATGGTTTTAATAATATCAGCTATAATTGACTTTAGTAATTTGCCTACAATTGGGTAAGGCTTATTGGGGAATTTTGACGGTAGTGACTTGTCCCTGCTTTAAAAATAGGAATTACATTAGCCATCTTCCATATATCAGACACTACACCTGTTTGAAGAGATAAATTAAAAATGTTAGATATTGGTTAAAGTGTTCCTTTTTGTTTCCTTAAAAACCCCTTGCAAAACTATGGGACCTGGCGATTTATTTTGTTTCAGCGTTATTTTTTTTAAAAACCCATTTCATATGACTGTTACAAAATTTTTCTTCTTCTGGGCCTCTGTAAAAATTAAATTCTGGGATAATTTTATCTTCCCCGTAAAAACCGGGGAAAATAATTATTAAAAATAGAGCACATATCATTCTCCTTGTCAGTAAGATGCCCAGAGATTTTTTAAGGGGCCTATCTTATCCTAACTTTTGTTTATAAACCCGGAAAAAAATTTTGGGTTGTTTTTTAAACCTAGCCTTTAATTTATATCGTTTTGCTTTTCTTATCCCCCCTTTTTAAAGTCCCTCTTAATGTCAGTATACTGATTTATAAAATGACCCCCACCTCTTTTTTTGCACCTATAAATTTAAATTTTTCTCCTAAAAGATATTTGAGCCCTTTTTATCCATTTTGGGTCATTTCTACTTATCTAATTTCTTTTTACGGGGTAAATGTTCTTTGGGGAGCCTGTTTGTGTTCAGAAAACTGTCATATTGATACCCTCTTCGTTACCCAGTCCCCAGTTGATAAGTGTTTTCTAAGTCCATTATAATCTGCTAAGCGAAAATCTAGGACCGTTATGAATTATCCCCACATCATACATCCATTCATTTAAAATTTTTTTGACTTATGGTCGCTTGAGCTGAGTTCCTCTGTAATTTCTAAAATTAAACAAGGGTTTCCTTGCTTGCCAGAACCAAGTCAAGTAGGTTATTTCCCCCTTTTAGGTTTTGTCACAAACTGGTTCAAAAAACAATCCCGAACTACTTTAAAAATGTTTTATTCTAGATTACCTGTCAAGAAATTCCAATAATCTGACTAAAGTTAAAGTCCCCCGAATTATACGACTGCCTTTTGGGCTCAAATTTTCCCCCCAAAAATTTTTTTCCCCCTTTGTTTGGGGGACGGGAAATCCCCCTTTTCAATTTTTCCCCCCCTGAAAATTCTATCCCGACAGACTCTGTATGTATTATTTCAGACTTTATACCCTTTTTTTTCCAATTTAAATGATCACGGACGTCCACCCCCCCCCCTTCCTGATACTTCTGTCTCGGAACAATTTAAAACCCCGAGGTGACATCCAGCAGGCATGTCCCCAAATTTTTTATATTAAACCACGTTCAGTTAATGCAAAAAAATCAATATTAGCTGCACTTTTCAATAATTCAATTTGTCCATCTTATTTCTCCCTACGACTATAAGTATAAAAAAAGTTAGAAAACCCCTTTCTCTTTACCTTTTTGTTCATTTCTGTTTTCCCTATGCCCATTGCTGTCCTTGTCGCCTAGCCCCTACTTTCAATATCCCCCTTATTCTGCCTATTACTAGTTCCCCAAAATTCATAACATTAGTACACTGGGGTTCCTGTTTTCCCCCCCTAACCCATACCACTAACTTTTCAGTTTAAAACCCTAACAGCTCCCTCCCCGCATTTCCAGTGCCCCCCCCCCCATCCTGTCTGCCCCCTCCCCGGCATACATGTCATTTCTGCCATGAAGGGTCCCAGTTGTCAATGAAATTTCTGCATTTTCCTTACAGTATTTTTTCCCGCCAGCAATTGACACCAATTGCCCTGGACAACCATTCATTCCAACTCCTTTCCTTGGCAAATAAAAATGACAGGGTTCCCCCCCTTTTTCCTAATTCTTCTATTGCGACAGCTGCTAATCGCTCCCCCATTCTACGCCTGCCAACATCTTGCCTCCAGCACTGAGACGATAAAGGATTGCTCCCAAATTCTCATGATTCGTCCCGACCCAACAAATTTCCCTTTATCCCATCCCCAGGATAAACACCCTGCCTCCTATTCCCATCCTTAAGACAAAAATTTCCCATCCAAAAACCCAATCTGACTATCCCCAAATAAAACAATGTTCTTACCTCGACTGGCGGTTGCATGACGTTTTTCGACGGTCTTTGTAGAGATGGTCTTCGCTGGGATGTCTTCCCTTCGTCTGATAACAAGGAAAAAAATTCCTGGTTTTCCGCAGTCTCCTGGGCCTTCTTCAACTTCAGCTTCATCCCTTCGATCCCACTAAACCATTCGTTGGTCTGATCATCGGGAATTTTTCCGGGGAAATCCCTTTCATATACCCTTCGAACGTTGAATTTCTCTTCTAGCTTCAGTTAATTCCGCCTTTAAATTGGGTATACAGCTGCTCGTAGTCTAGGAAGCCATCATCCAATCTCCGGGAGCTAAAAACGGAACATAGAAAAGTCTTCACAGAGCAAAGATGGTTCAGTCCACAAAAGTACACTAGACATGTCCTCACTGAGCTAAGTACACTGTCACCACCAAAATGTTGGGGATTGTAGGCACCTCCTGGGTGATTCCCCTTTACTCGTGACAGAATCTCTGCTCCTGAACCCCTGTTTCCGGGGGAGTTCTGTGAACTTTCAAGATGGAGTCCCAAATTTTTTAACACAGGAAACATTTTGGAATACATGTGAGAAACGGGTGGAGTGGACTTCCCCTTTCCTTTGTCAATCTGTGGCGACTGAGAACACACCCACTGTCGTACTTTCGTTTGTGTAGTACTGATACCTGGCGTCGTAGGTGGTGGGTTGGGGAAAAACCTGTCATGGTTGCTTAGCGTGCTTATATTAGTTTGCATGTTGTTTGCTCAGGCCACATTATGCTGTAGGCCTTTACTAATCTCAGCAAAAGGGGAATCTCATTTGGTGAATCGTAGACTCAAGTGTTCTGAGTCTTCTTTACAGTTTCCTCTGTACGATGGGACTGAAACCCAGTCTCACTCTTTCACGTTTTCTAAGAGGCTGGAGACCGGACACAGTTATCGAGAGAGATTCGAAAGCTTACAACTCTGATAAGCAGTGGGGAGGTGTGAGATCAACTAGCCTGTACACGTGTTTGGCTGTGATCCTATTTATCACAAATAATAGAACCCCAAAATGTTTGAAATTTGGGACCTGTGAAAAATTTGGGTATCACAGGGGACAATATTGAGTTGTCAAGTAATTGAACTTAGTAAGGTCGTCAATTTCTGACCGACGTCAATTAGCGACCAGAAATGCTAAGAACTCTTCAAATTCCTGCCTGTCACATGTGGGCAGCTTTACTTTGGTAATTGTAGTAGCATCTGTTATTTATTAACATAGTTTAATGGTCTCTGGGGTGGGGTTGTGGTAACCAGCCCTCTGATGTCCCTTTTCCTGAGGGGTTATTTAAAAATGACAGGTCACCCAAGGGCATGTTCCTCCCCTTTTAGCATAACCCTTCCGGGCCCTTCAGTGAATTCCGTCTTCTGAGCCCATGAACAAGTTTTGAATTGCTCCCTATGCTGCAATGGGTTGTTTCCTCGTCTCCAGTAGATTTAAGTTATCCTCTAACTGGATTACCCCTTTATCAATGTTTTGCAGGTATTAATCACTCATGATGAGAGCCTACTTCCGGGGGTAAACTGAGTTTGCAGTTATCTAGCGTAGCCATGGTGACTTACGAAGACTCGCTGTCGTGGTAGCAACAATTGTAGTTGACAGCTGAGTGCAGCTGACAGTTTTAGAACAGACTACAACCAATAAATGTGGGTCAGCTGGGGCAGTACATCCAGGTGTTTGATCACCCTGTCTGTTCTGACAGCTGGATGGGTGCTGTCTACTAGACAGTAACTACGCTTTTCCTTACTAACACTCGTACTGACCCCACGTACACAACAGGCGTTTGGTGCCTAGTTAGCCAATTGATTGTAACTGTTACTGGAAATGATAATGTTACTTCCGCGGTACAAAGGGCTCTGTTAAGCATCTCTGTGTGTGATTAACAGTTAATAATGAAGAACCAATCACCTGTAGTTGCAATGTTACTCCTAGTCACTAGGTTCTAGCTACATCTAGTTACGTTCTATCTACCTAAAGGTTCCGTAGAACCATCTCCGGTTCGGAAGGACCATTGTATAAAATAGTGTGTGTCTGTGGGTTATGCCTGATTCGGTTGGTGATCCAATCAAGTCAATTGTGGAATTCAGCCAAGAAACCTGCCATCTATTTCTGTCTACCTGAATTTTACATCTGATTTACACAGGGGCAGTGTATGGTGGGCTGGTTGCAGATATGTTGAATCTCTGGTGAGATGGAGGATGTGGCAAGATCCTTCACACTCGACCCCAATAAAGTACAAGAAATGCTCATTCAATGATACTGTTACTAGGTACTTGCTCGTGGAGTGTGGGAGCAGCTGGGACATCCACTGGGACACCTGAGATACTCGTATTTGAGTCGCATTTAACAGCCTGGTATAGCAGCAAGATAGCAGCTTATTGCTGTGAAACGTTATCTTATTCATGTTGTAATGTGTTATCGAATTGTAAAGTACTTCACTACACCTAGGCTAGTCGTAGGATAAGTCATCCAAATTAACTAGGGTGTTGTGGTAGTGTTGGTAGAATTACCGATAATATGTTAGGTAAAAGGACACAAGTGCAACTAATGTGACATTTTTATTGTGGCAACGTTTCGCTCTCCAGGAGCTTTATCAAGCCGTTACCAGGTAACTTGGGTGTTTTATCCGCACATTTGGGCATCTGTGTCACTGGCTTCACTCGCGCACAGGATTCTTCGTGACTGGTTGGGTATGCAAGAACCGGTGGTTCCCTGGGCAGAGGGCACACGTGGCTGGCTGGAACAAGTGCCCACTGCTCACAGTTGTGTAGGTTGAGAGAGATACTAAGCTAGATAACTCTAACCTAGCTTAAATACCTATTAGCTAGGTTAATGTATAATGCATTAGCTTATGGAGGCTTCACTACTAGATTAGTTTTGCAAATTAAGAGTGTATAAAGAAATGTGGCACCACTCAACTCGTAGGCATAGGTGGGTCACTGCTCATCCCCCTCCTTTCCCCCATTTAGAGATTTTAACCATCTGGGAAATCAACCATATCCAGTGATTTCATATACACACACACACACACACACACACACACACACACACACAGAGTAGTCAGGAAGTGGAATAGTCTAGAGAAAGATATAGTGGAGGCAGGAACCATACATAGTTTTAAGACAAGGTATGATAAAGCTCATGGAGCAGGAGAGCAGAGACCCATTAGCGGACAAGAGAGGCGGGGCCAGGAGCTGAGTCTCGACCCCTGCAACCACAACTAGATGAGTACCTTTTTTTATATATATATATATATATATATATATATATATATATATATATATATATATATATTCGTGGATTAGGTAAAACTTGCGTTTTGGCTTAAATAGCAACGCTCATCTTGCCATATAAGACAAGTGAAAATTTGTGTATGCAATAATTTCGCCAAAATCATTCTGAACATAACGAAAAAATATATTTCATTGTTTGTTTATTATTAAATTAATGTTAACGTATCTAAAATATATTTAGTTGGGTTAGGCTAAATTAAATTGCGCTTGTGGTAATAAGGTTAGGTAGGTTTTCAAAGTTTCTCTTGGTACAAAATTATAAATTCTTACATTAACATAAATGAAAAAAAATATCTTTAAACGTATAAGAAAATTTTAGAAAGGACTTAATTTTAGATGAGTTCTTGCTAATTGACCAGTTTTACCTAATCGGCACGACATATATATATATATATATATATATATATATATATATATATATATATATATATATATATATATATGGAGAACTTGCCCATCATTATATGTTTGTTCCCATAGGCTCAGAGACCCTTGGCTCATGGGGAAAGAGTGCATCTAAGTTCCTCAAAGGGGCTGGGCAAAAGACTCAACAGGGTAACTAGGATCCCAGGGCAGCTAGTTTCTGTTCCAGC
>WNWK01037462.1:0-18497 GCA_009830355.1 Cherax destructor | reverse complement strand
GACAGAAAAAAGGGATTGCTCCCATTACCTCTCATGTTTCCCAGAGGCTAACAATATCCTCCATCCCAGCCCCAGGAAAGCAAACCCTCTGTCTCCTACGCCTATCAATCAAACAGAAAGCCCTATCCATGTACCTAACCTGACTGTCCCCAACAACAACAATGTTTTTACCTAATAATAAGGCAAATAGATTACTGGGATTTATATCAAGAAGTGTTAGCAACAGAAGTCCAGAGGTTATATAGAATTCGATATTGTTTATTTAGACTTTAGTAAGGCTTTTGATAGAGTACCACACCAGAGACTGTTAAAGAAAGTGGCAGCTCATGGCATTGGGGGAAAAGTGCTGTCATGCACTTAGGGATAAGATAGGTCCCCTTAAAAATAACTTTGGGCATCTTACTGACAAGGAGAATGATATGTGCTCTATTTTTAATAATTATTTTCTCTCGGTTTTCACACAGGAAGACATTAATAATATCCCAGTAATTAATTTTTACAGAGGCCCAGAAGAAGATAAATTATGTAATATCACAGTCACTAGCGAAATGATTATGAAACAGCTGGACCGACTGAAACAAAATAAATCGCCGGGTCCTGATGAGCTTTTTGCAAGGGTTCTTAAAGAATGCAAAATGGAACTCTGTGAACCAATATCTAACATTTTTAATTTATCTCTTCAAACAGGTGTAGTGTCTGATATGTGGAAGATGGCTAATGTAATTCCTATTTTTAAAGCAGGGGACAAGTCACTCCCGTCAAACTACCGCCCAATAAGCCTGCCCTCAATTGTAGGCAAATTACTAGAGTCAATTATAGCTGATATTATTAGAAGCCATCTAGATAACCATAATTTGATTAATGATACCCAGCATGGATTCACGAGGGGCCGTTCCTGCCTATCTAATTTATTAACCTTCTTCAGTAAAGCTTTGAGGCTGTTGATCACGATAAAGAATTCGATATTGTTTATTTAGACTTTAGTAAGGCTTTGATAGAGTACCACACCAGAGACTGTTAAAGAAAGTGGCAGCTCATGGCATTGGGGGAAAAGTGCTGTCATGGATCGAGTCATGGCTCACCAATAGGAAGCAGAGATGTGCATAAATGGGGTTAAATCCGAATGGGGACTTGTAACAAGTGGTGTTCCACAGGGATCAGTCTTAGGCCCATTGTTATTTATAATATATATCAATGACCTTGATGAGGGAATTACTAGTGATATGAGCAAATTCGCCGACGACACGAAGATAGGTAGGATAATTGATTCAAACATAGATGTCATAGAACTTCAGGAAGATTTAGACAAACTTAATTCGTGGTCAGAAAAGTGGCAGATGCAGTTCAATGTAGATAAATGCAAGGTTCTGAAGCTCGGGAGTGTCCATAACCCAAGCACTTATAAGTTAAATAACGTAGAACTTAGATATACAGATTGCGAGAAGGACTTGGGGGTGATGGTAAGCAGCAACCTTAAACCAAGACAGCAATGCCTAAGCGTACGTAATAAGGCAAATAGATTACTGGGATTTATATCAAGAAGTGTTAGCAACAGAAGTCCAGAGGTTATATTACAGCTTTATACATCATTAGTAAGGCCTCACCTAGATTACGCAGCTCAGTTCTGGTCTCCATATTACAGAATGGACATAAATTCGTTAGAAAACATTCAGCGTAGAATGACTAAATTAATACATAGCATTAGAAATCTTCCTTACGAAGAAAGATTGAAGACCCTAAAATTACATTCACTTGTAAGACGTAGAATGAGGGAGACATGATCGAGGTATACAAGTGGAAAATGGGTATTAACAAGGGATATAAATAAGGTCTTGAGGATATCTCTCCAAGAGAGAACCGCAATAATGGATTCAAGTTAGATAGTTTAGATTTAGAAAGGATATAGGAAAGTATTGGTTTGGAAATAGGGTAGTTGATGAGTGGAACAGTCTGCCTAGTAGGGGTATTGAAGCTAGGACCTTGGGTAGTTTCAAATTTAGGTTGGATAAATTCATGAGTGAGAGGGGTTGGATTTGAGTGGGACTCGTGCATGAGGGTAGAATTGTCAAAGCTATTTCTTGGTAGCTTTGAAAATTGGGTTGAGCAAATATTCTGTTAGTGGGACGGATTGTGAAGGACCTGCCTAGTATGGGCCAACAGGCCTGCTGCAGTGTTCCTCCTTTCTTATGTTCTTATGTTCTTATGGATCGAGTCATGGCTCACCAATAGGAAGCAGAGAGTGTGCATAAATGGGGTTAAATCCGAATGGGGACTTGTAACAAGTGGTGTTCCACAGGGATCAGTCTTAGAACATAAGAACATAAGAAAGAACATAAGAAAGGAGGAACACTGCAGCAGGCCTGTTGGCCCATACTAGGCAGGTCCTTCACAATCGTCCCACTAACAGAATATTTGCTCAACCCAATTTTCAATGCTACCAAGAAATAATCTTTGACAATTCTACCCACTCATGCAGTCCCACTCAAATCCAACCTCTCACTCTGAATTTATCCAACCTAAATTTGAAACTACCCAAGGTCCTAGCTCAATAACCCTACTAGGCAGACTGTTCCACTCATCAACTACCTATTCCAAACCAATACTTTCCTATATCCTTTCTAAATCTAAACTTATCTAACTTGAATCCATTATTGGGGTTCTCTCTTGAGAGATATCCTCAAGACCTTATTTATATCCCCTTTGTTAATACCCATTTTCCATTGTATACCTCGATCATGTCTCCTCATTCTACGTCTTACAAGTGAATGTAATTTTAGGGTCTTCAATCTTTCTTCGTAAGGAAGATTTCTAATGCTATGTATTAATTTAGTCATTCTACGCTGAATGTTTTCTAACGAATTTATAAATGTTTTCTTAGGCCCATTGTTATTTATAATATATATCAATGACCTTGATGAGGGAATTACTAGTGATATGAGCAAATTCGCCGACGACACGAAGATAGGTAGGATAATTGATTCAAACATAGATGTCATAGAACTTCAGGAAGATTTAGACAAACTTAATTCGTGGTCAGAAAAGTGGCAGATGCAGTTCAATGTAGATAAATGCAAGTTCTGAAGCTCGGGAGTGTCCATAACTCCAAGACTTATAAGTTAAATAACGTAGAACTTAGCCATACAGATTGCGAGAAGGATTAGGGTGATGGTACAGCAACCTTAAACCAAGACAGCAATGCCTAAGCGTACGTAATAAGGCAAATAGATTACTGGGATTTATATCAAGAAGTGTTAGCAACAGAAGTCCAGAGGTTATATTACAGCTTTATACATCATTAGTAAGGCCTCACCTAGATTACGCAGCTCAGTTCTGGTCTCCATATTACAGAATGGACATAAATTCGTTAGAAAACATTCAGCGTAGAATGACTAAATTAATACATAGCATTAGAAATCTTCCTTACGAAGAAAGATTGAAGACCCTAAAATTACATTCACTTGTAAGACGTAGAATGAGGGGAGACATGATCGAGGTATACAAGTGGAAAATGGGTATTAACAAAGGGGATATAAATAAGGTCTTGAGGATATCTCTCCAAGAGAGAACCCGCAATAATGGATTCAAGTTAGATAAGTTTAGATTTAGAAAGGATATAGGAAAGTATTGGTTTGGAAATAGGGTGAGTTGATGAGTGGAACAGTCTGCCTAGTAGGGTTATTGAAGCTAGGACCTTGGGTAGTTTCAAATTTAGGTTGGATAAATTCATGAGTGAGAGGGGTTGGATTTGAGTGGGACTCTGCATGAGTGGGTAGAATTGTCAAAGCTTATTTCTTGGGTAGCATTGAAAATTGGGTTGAGCAAATATTCTGTTAGTGGACGGATTGTGAAGGACCTGCCTTAGTATGGGCAACAGGCCTGCTGCAGTGTTCCTCCTTTCTTATGTTCTTATGTTCTTAAGAGAGAACCCGCAATAATAAGAACATAAGAACATAAGAAAGGAGGAACCTGTTGGCCCATACTCAGGGTCCTTCAATTCCATCCCACTAACAAGATATTTGTTCAACCCAATCTTCAATGTTACCTAAGAAATAATTGATAATTCTATTTACTGTGTGATACAAATTAACTTCCCATGATTCTCCTTAAATTTAAACTGTCTTAGCTTTCCCTCACTATCAATTGACATTTCATTCACCCTATTTCCAAACCAATAAGTTTAGATTTAGAAAGGATATAGGAAAATATTGGTTTGGAAATAGGGTAGTTGATGAGGGGGAACAGTCTGCCTAGTAGGGTCATTGAAGCTATGACCTTGGGTAGTTTCAAATTTAGGTTGGATAAATTCATGATGAGAGGGTTGGATTTGAGTGGACTCGCACTTGAGTTAATAGAATCTTCAAAGCTTATTTCTTGGGTAGAATTGAAAATTAGGTTGGGCAATTATTCTGTTAGTGCGATGGATTGTGAAGGACTTGCCTAGTATGGGCCAACAGGCCTGCTGCAGTGTTCCTCCTTTCTTATGTTCTTATGTTCTTAAGTTCCGTGACATCTACGTCTGAATCGATTATCCTACCTATCTTCGTGTCATCAGCGAATTTGCTCATATCACTAGTAATTCCCTCGTCAAGGTCATTTATATATATTATAAACAACAACGGGCACAGTGTAGTAATGTTATAAATTCTAGGGGAACTAGTAATTGGCAGAATAAGGTGGATATTGGAAAGCCAGTGGCACTAGGTGACAAGGACAGTAATAGGTATAAGGGAAAAACAGAAATGAGCAGGAAGGGTAAAGAGAAAGGAGGGTCTTTAAGTGTATATTACACCAATAGTCGTAGTGCTAGGAATAAGATGGACGAGTTGAGAGTAGTTGCAAGTACAGGTAATATTGATGTTTTTGCAATAACTGAAACATGGTTTAATATGAAAAATCGGGACTTGCCTGCCGAATGTCACATTCAGGGTTTTAAATTGTTCCAAGTAGACAGAAGTTTTTTCCAGGTATATAGAACAAAAGTTAGAGATAAGATAGGTCCCCTTAAAAATAATTATAGGTATCTAACTGACAAAGAGAATGAAATGTGCTCTATTTTTAATAATTATTTTCTCTCGGTTTTCACTCAGGAAGACACTAATAATATCCCAAGAATTAGGTATTTTAGTGGGCCTGAAGAAGATAAATTATGTAGTATCACAGTCACTAGCGAAATGGTTATCAAACAGATAGACCGTTTGAAGCAAAATAAATCGCCAGGCCCCGATGAGCTTTTTTCAAGGGTTCTTAAGGAATGCAAAATAGAACTCTGTGAACCCTTAACTAACATTTTTAACCTATCTCTTCAAACAGGTGTAGTGCCGGATACATGGAAGATGGCTAATGTAATTCCTATTTTTAAAGCAGGGGACAAGTCGTTACCATCAAATTACCGCCTAATAAGTCTAACATCAATTGTAGGCAAATTACTAGAGTCGATTATAGCTGATAACATAAGAAGCCATCTCGATAGGCATAATTTGATTAATGATACTCAGCATGGATTCACCAGGGGCCGTTCCTGCCTAACTAATTTATTAACTTTTTCAGTAAGGCTTTTGAGGCAGTTGATAATGATAAAAAATTCGATATTGTTTATTTAGATTTTAGTAAGGCTTTTGATAGAGTACCACATCAGAGACTGTTAAAGAAAGTGGCTGCTCATGGCATTGGGGAAAAGTGTTGTCATGGATCGAGACATGGCTCACCAATAGGAAGCAGAGGTGTGCATAAATGGGGTTAAATCGGATGGGGATCTGTAACAAGTGGCGTTCCTCAGGGATCGGTTTTGGGCCCGTTGTTGTTTATAATATATATAAATGACCTTGACGAGGGAATTTCTAGTGATATGAGCAAATTCGCTGATGACACGAAGATAGGTAGGATAATCGATTCAGACGTAGATGTCAGTGAACTACAGGAGGATTTAGACAAACTCAATTCCTGGTCAGAAAAATGGCAGATGCAGTTCAATGTAATAATATTGGTAGAATTACCGACAATATGTTAAGTAAAAGGACACAATTGCAACTAATGTGACATTTTATTGTGGCAACGTTTCGCTCTCCAGGAGCTTTCTCAAGCCGTTACAAGCGATAAATGGACATAGTTGGTATATATATACTGTCAAGGTGAGGTGAAAACACTAGTGGTGTTAGAAATAGTAGTGATATAAGTAGTATTAGTAGTAGTAGTAGTAGTAGTAGAAGTAATACAATAAGGTAGTACAATCAATATGCACGTGAGTAAAGGTGATAAAACAAATACTTGGGTAGTATAACAATAGGTTAGACAAATATTTCTGCTGGAGGTTGAAATATAAAGGCCAGTAAGTGTTCCACATCTACGATGTGCTAAACTAACATAGAGACTATGTGATGGTAGGGTTTACTGTTTTCAGGAGGATTCTTGCTAAGACTTCAGAGATGGTGAAGCTGCCTTTGTTTTGTTTAATTGTGTTAGAAACAGAGATAAGTGCTGATTCAAGGCATTTTCGACTACGGAAATTAGTTTCTTTGATTACTAGTCGGGCGTCTTTGAATTTCATGAGATGATTGTTGGAATTTCGGTGTTGTACGCAGGCGTTGTTCAGGTTATCGTTTCTGCATGCATTCATGTGTTCATTGATGCGTGTCTCGAGGTTTCTTGCTGTTTCTCCTACATAAATTCTGTGGAGGCTGCGACAGAATTTATGTAGGAGAACAGCAAGAAACCTCGAGAACATCAATGAACACATGAATGCATGCAGAAACATAACCTGAACAACGCCTCGCAACACCGAAATTCCAACAATCATCTCATGAATTCAAAGACGCCGACTGTAATCAAAGAAACTAATTCCGTAGTAATGCCTGAATCAGCACTTATCTCTGTTTCTAACATTAAACAAAACAAGGCAGCTTCCATCTCTGAAAGTCTTAGAAATCTCCTGAAAACAGTAAACCCTACCATCACTAGTCTCTACTGTTAGTTTAGCAATCGTAGATGAAACTCTACTGGCCTTTTAACCTCCAGCAGAAATATTTGTCTAACCTTGTTATACTACCCAAGTATTGTTTTATACTTCCACGTGCATATGATTATACTTTGTATTACTTTACTACTACTACTACTACTACTAATACTACTTATATCACTACTATTTCTAACACCACTAGTGTTTCACCTCACCTTGACAGTATATATACCAACTATGTCCATTTATCGCTTGTAACGGCTTGAAAGCTCCTGGAAGCGAAACGTTGCACAATAAAATGTCACATTAGTTGCAATTGTGTCCTTTTACTTAACAGTTCAATGTAGATAAATGCAAAGTTCTAAAGCTCGGGATTGTCCATAACCCAAGCACTTATAAGTTAAATAACGTAGAAATTAGCCATACAGATTGCGAGAAGGACTTGGGGGTGATGGTAAGCAGCAACCTTAAACCAAGACAGCAATGCCTAAGCGTACGTAATAAGGCAAATAGATTACTGGGATTTATATCAAGAAGTGTTAGCAACATAAGTCCAGAGGTTATATTACAGCTTTATACATCATTAGTAAGGCCTCACCTAGATTACGCAGCTCAGTTCTGGTCTCCATATTACAGAATGGACATAAATTCGTTAGAACACATTCAGCGTAGAATGACTAAATTAATACATAGCATTAGAAATCTTCCTTATGAAGAAAGATTGAAGACCCTTAAATTACATTCACTTGTAAGACGTAGAATGAGGGGAGACATGATCGAGGTATACAAGTGGAAAATGGGTATTAACAAAGGGGATATAAATAAACAATATCGAATTCTTTATCATTATCAACTGCCTCAAAAGCCTTACTGAAAAAAGTTAATAAATTAGTTAGGCAGGAACGGCCCCTGGTGAATCCATGTTGAGTATCATTAATCAAATTATGCCTATCGAGATGGCTTCTTATGTTATCAGCTATAATCGACTCTAATAATTTGCCTACAATTGATGTTAGACTTATTGGGCGGTAATTTGATGGTAACGACTTGTCCCCTGCTTTAAAAATAGGAATTACATTAGCCATCTTCCACGTATCAGACACTACACCTGTTTGAAGAGATAGGTTAAAAATGTTAGTTAAGGGTTCACAGAGTTCAATTTTGCATTCCTTAAGAACCCTTGAAAAAAGCTCATCAGGGCCTGGCGATTTATTTTGCTTCAAACGGTCTATCTGTTTGATAACATTTCACCAATCAAACCCAGCCCCTCCCACTCATATATTTGTCCAATCTCTTTTTAAAGCCACCCAAGGTCCTAGCCACTATCACCCTACTCGGAAGATTGTTCCACGCATCTACAACTCTGTTCGAAAACCAGTACTTGCCTATGTCCTTTCTAAATCTAAATTTATCCAATTTAAATCCGTTATTTCTAGTTCTTACTTGGTTCGACATCCTCAGCATCTCACCAACATCTCCCCTGCCCATGCCCATCATCCACCCGCACACCCCGACGACATCCCCCCCACCCCCACCCCACGCCCCTCCAGAGAGCGGAGACTCAACGCTCCAAGTCCATCTTCACACGGGAGACCTCCCACACTGCAAATCACCCTAGTCACCCCTCTGTGCATGCTCTCAAATGAATCCACATCCATCATGTAGTAAGGAGACCAAAACTGAGCTGCACAATCCAAATGAGGTCCCACCAGCCATGCACAGAGCTGCAAAACAACTCTCGGACTTCTGTTGCTCACACTTCTTGAAACAAATCCCAGTAATCTGCCAGCCCCATTGCGCACACTTAGCTCTGTTGTCTTGGCTCCAGATTCCTGCCCACCACGACTCCCAAGTCCCCTTCACACTCCGCACGATCAAGCTCCACTTCACCTAGTTTACAAATTCGAGGGACATTCCCACCACCAAGGACCAGCACCCCACACCTGTCCACACTGAACCTCATCTGCTGAGCCGGCTTGACTGGTAGTGTGTTCACCAGTCTCTCACAGACAACATCTGCTGGTGACATAGGTTTTACTGCATTCACCAGACTACAACTGCTGGTGACTAGCCTGTTCACCCCTCTGTGAGAGTCCACTGAGTTTTGACGACCTCAGAGTTGCTGTTGGCCTCACTCAGTATTCATCTGATACCTGCTGGACTTTGTTCCTGCTGTTTGACACACACCTTGGACTTCATTTCCTATTGGCTAGTAATTGAGTGTCGTGTGAAGACACAGAACAGTGTTATAAAGGTTGTGTGTAAGTTTGTGTCAGTAATAACACTGGTGAAGGGTGTAACACGTAAAGTCATGTAACGTTAACGTATCATGTAACCCTGTTGAAAAGAATATGACGGAGGTGTTCATGACAGTAGAAAAGGGTGTTGTATGACAATGAGAAAGCTGTGTTATGACACAGAGAAAAGGACGGTAGAGAAGGTGTCGTATAACAGAGGGCGTGTCATGTGACACTTGTGAAAAGGCGTGTCGTAACACAAGAGTCAAGGGTGTCTGAGAAACGGAGACGTAGGCGTCATGACAATAAGAATGGTAGTGGCATATGACACAGAAGTAGGAAGGGTCATGACTGATTATTTAATGTAGTATATATATATATATATATATATATATATATATATATATATATATATATATATATATATATATATATATATATATATATATATATATATATTTGTACCAAAGAAAATAGATGTAATCTATTGTGACATTGAATACGAAAGAATTTGTTTTATATGAAAATATACTATAGTAAATATTATAAATTTTAATGTTTACTGTTATCCCGAACTCTCCCATATTACAAGAACACTATTAACAGGCTGAATTTAATATTCAACTAGTGAATATTGTAATAAAGCTAAAATACAACCTCCCTCACAATCATCTACAGAAGTCCCCCAACCTGGACAACCCCTATGAAACCAAACATTCTAACCCAAAACACAAGCCATACCCAATGCTTCCACCCACCTCATTACAAACTCCACCTTCACACCAACCACCCATAGTGCCTCATCAGGTCTCCCACTTTCCCAACCCCAACGTAATCCCCCAGACTACGGTTTTAGAAAAGAAGTTGAAGGTTTGGTATACAAATGCAGAATAACAAATAAATGTGAAGAGTGGCATGAAAGAACAAAGGAGACATCCCCAGACATAATAGCACTCACAGAAACGAAACTCACCAGGATGACGACATATGCAATCTTCCACCCGGATATCAAATCCTCAGGAAACATAGAGAGAGCAGTGGGGAAGGAGGAGTTGCACTGTTCATTAACAACCAGTGGGGATTTGAGGAAGAGGAAGGAATGGATGGAATGGGCGAAAGGGACTACAAAGTAGGAACAATCCAGTCTGAGATCCATAAGGTGGTAATTGCTGTAATGTACAACCCACCACAGAACTGCAGGAGGCCAAGAGAAGAATACGACGAGAGCAACAGAGCAATGGTAGACACACTAGCCAAGGTAGCCATAAGAGCTCAGATGGGGAGAGCAAAGTTACTAGTTATTGGTGATTTCAATCACAAGGAGATTGACTGGGAAAACCTGGAGCCCCACGGGGGTCCTGAATCATGGAGAGCCAAGATGATGGATGTGGTACTGGAAAACCTCATGCATCAACATGTTAGAGACACTACCAGAGAGAGAGGTGAGGATGATCTAGCGAGACTGGACCTAGTATTCACCTTGAGTAGTTCGGACATCGAGGATATCACGTACGAAAGGCCCCTTGGAGCTAGTGATCATTTGGTTCTGTGTTTTGATTATATAGTTGAGCTACAAGTGAAGAGGGGAGCAGGAATAGGACGGGAAAACCGAAACTACAAAATGGGGGACTACACAGGCATGAGGAACTTCCTACAAGACGTTCAGTGGGAGAGAGAATTGGCAGGAAAACCAGTAAAATAAATGATGGACTATGTGACAACAAAATGCAAGAAGGCAGAGGAGAGGTTTGTTCCCAAGGGAAACAGAAGTAATGGGAACACCAGAACGAGTCCTTGGTTCACCCAAAGGTGTAGGGAGGCAAAAACTAAGTGCACTAGAGAATGGAAAAAGTACAGAAGACAAAGGACCCAGGAAAATAAGGAGATTAGATGAAGAGCCAGAAACGAATATGCTCAGGTAAGAAGGGAGGCTCAGCAACAATACGAAAATGACATAGCATCAAAAGTCAAGTCTGACCCGAAGCTGTTGTATAGCCACATCAGGAGAAAAACAACAGTCAAGGACCAGGTAATCAGGCTGAGGAAGGAAGGTGGGGAGTTCACAAGAAACGACCAAGAGGTATGTGAGGAGCTCAACATGAGATTTAAAGAAGTATTTACAAAGGAGACAGGAAGGACTCCAGGAATTCAGAATAATGAGGTACACCAACAAGTGCTGGATGAAATACACACAACCGAGGAGGAGGTGAAGACGCTGCTATGTGAACTCGATACCTCAAAAGCTGTGGGACCAGACAACATCTCTCTGTGGGTTCTAAGAGAGGGAGCAGAGATGTTGAGTGTGTCACTAACAAAAATCTTCAACACATCCATTGAAACTGGGCAACTACCTGAGGTGTGGAAGATGGCAAATATAGTCCCAATTTTTAAGAAAGGAGACAGACACGTGGCATTAAACTACGGACTTTTGTCACTGACACACACACACACACACATAAATATTGCACTACAGACCAGTATCACTGATATGTATATAATGCAAAGTCATGGAGAAGATTATCAGAAGAGTTGTGGAGCAACTATACGCGATAACCATCACAGTTTCAGGGAAAAGAAATCCTGTGTCACAAATCTACTGGAGTTTTTCGACAAAATGAACAGATAGAAGACATTCGACACAATTCCGCACTTGAGATTAGTTCAAAAGCTAGAGGAGCTGGTAGGAATATCAGGAAAGACGGTGCAATGGATCACAGAATACTTAACAGGAAGGAAGCAACTAGTGATGGTACGTGACGAGGTGCCAGAGTGGGTGCCTGTGATGAGTTGGGTTGCAGAAGGGGCAATCCTAGGGCTCGAGGTGTTTCTGGTATATGTGAATTACATGAGGGTAAAAATATATTCAGATGTGTCCCTGTTTGCATACGAACTGAAGCTAATGCGGTTAATTCAAATGGATGAGAATCAGGCAGGACTACAAAGGAATCTGGACATCCTGCAAGGCTGGTCCAACAACTGGCTCCTGGAGTTTAACCCCACCAGGTGCATAGTCATGAAGATTGAGAAGGTCATAGAAAACCGCATTGGCATAGGGGCCACAGGCTGCAAACTTCATGTGTAATATACATAGAGTATATTACACATGAAAGGCCCCCTTGCTGCTAGTGATCACGTGGTCCTGAATTTCGAATATCTTGTAGGAATATCAGTAGGAAGTGAACCAGCACGAGAGAGATGGGAGAATCCAGGCTTCAAAAATGGGGACCAAACAGTGTAAGGCAATTCCTGCATGAAGTACAGTATGAAAGAGAACTAGAGAAAAAGACAGTAAATGAAATAATGTAACACGTGACCACAAAGTAGAGGGAGGCAGAGGAGGTCGTACCAAGAGACAAGAGAAAAAATGGAAAGAATAGAGGGAGCTCATGGTTGACCTGGAGGTGTTAAGAGGCGAAAGTCAAGTGTTCTGTAGCATGGAATAAGTAAGGAAGTCAGAGAACTCAAGATAAGTTGAGCAGAAGAACCAGGAATGAATACGCAGGGATAAGGAGGTCCAGAGGCAATAAAAGAATGACATTGCATCCAAAGATAAATCTGATCCAAAGTTGTTATAGTGACATCAGGAGGAAAACAACAGTCAAAAAACAGATAATCAGGAAGAGGAAGGAAGGAGGGAAGCTTGTAAAGAGCGACCAAGAGGAAATGCAAAGAGCTCCACACAAGATTAAGAAAAATATTTACAGTGGAGACAGAAATGCTTCCTGCAAACTGAGGTGGTAGGGTGCACCAGCAAGTGCTGGACATACTGTACATAACCAAAGAGGACGTGAAGAAACTGCTAGATGAACTAGACTGGTGGAGCACCTAGAAAGATTTCAGGCAGGGAAAATGCTATGTCACAACCCTGCTGGAGTTTTACGGCAAGGTGACAGAAGTAAGGCAAGAAAGAGGATGGGTAAAATGTATTTTCTTGTACTATAAGAAGGCTTTCGACACAGTTCAGCTAGAGGAGCAGTCAGGAAAGGCACTGCAATGGATCTGAAAATACCTGACAAGAAGGAAACAATGAGTGATGGTACATGACGAGGTGTCAGAGGTTGTGCCTGTGGCGAGCTGGGATCCACAAGGATAAGTTCTAGGATCAGTGCTGTTTCTGGTATATGTGAATAACGTGACGCATAGGATAGATTCAGAGGCGTCCTTGATTGCGGACGACGTGAAGCTGATGCGAAGAATTCAAGTGGATGAGGATCAAGTAGAACAACAAAGGGATCTGGACAGGTTGCAATCCTGGTCTAACAACTGGCTTCTGGAGTTTAACCCCACCATGTGTCATAAAGATTGGGGAAAGTCAAAGAAAACCGCATACAGAGTACAGGCTACGGAGCCAAAGACTGCAAACCTCACTCAAAGAAACGGATCTTGGTAAGAGTATAATACCACGCACATCTCCTGAGGCGCACATCAAACAAATAACTGCTGCAGTATATGGGCGCCTGGCAAACCTAAGAATAGCGCTTCGATACCTTAGTAAGGAATCGATCAAGACTCTGTACACCGTGTACGTCAGGCCCATATTGGAGTACGCAGCACCAGGATGGAACCCACAACTCGTCAAGCAAGTCAAAAAATTAGAAGAAGTGCAAAAGTTTACAACGAGACTAGTCGCAGAGCTGAGGGGTATCTCCTAGGAGGAGAGGTTGAAGAAAATCAACCTGACGACACTGGACGACAGGAGGGACAGGGTGGACATGATAACATATTAAATACTGAGAGGAATCGACAAGGTGGACAGGGACAGATGTTTCGGAAATGAGACACACCAACAAGGGTCACAGTTAAAAGTTGAAGACTCAAATGAGACAAAGGAATGTTAGGAAGTATTTCTTCAGTCACAGGGATGTCAAGAAGTGGAATAGATAGGAAAGAGGTAGTGGAGGCCGGATCCGTACATACCTTTAAGAAGAGGTATGATGAAGCTCACCGAACAGAGAGGGAGTGACCTAGTAGCCACCAGTGAAGAGATGGTGCCAGGAGCTATGAATCGATCCCTGCAACCACAATTAGGCGAGTACAGTTAGGTGAGTACACACACAAACAAATACAGGATCTTCCAGAGATGGGACACGGCAACCAGGGGTCACAGCTGGAAACTGAAGACTCAGATGAATCACAGGGATGTTAGGAAGTATTTCATCAGCCACAGAGTTGTCAGGAAGGGGAATATTCTGGGAAGTGATGTTGTGGAGTGCAGGATCCATACATAGCTTTAAGAAGAGGTATGATAAAGCTCATGGAGCGAGAAGAGTGACCGAGCAGCGGCCAGTGAAGAGGCGGGGCCAGGAGCTGTGAATCGACCCATGCAACCACAACTAGGTGAGTACACAAACACACAACCTTTGGTTGACATTAAACACAAACTTCTGTAATGAACCGTCAAATCCTCCACCAGGAGCTAAATTGACGAGGCTGGTGGGTAAATGTTTATCATCTCTGGACGTTATTTACATTTGTGTGTCAGTAAAGTTATGTGCCGATGACTCGTGGTCAGCCAGTTAGAGCCGCTGGAAATGGCTCTTTCTTGCCTGATATATAATAAGGCTGAAAAAATGGTTAAAACCGACAATGGTTTAAATTAAACACATAACGTATCTATCCATTTGAGGTATCTTTACTGCGGAATGTTTCAGTCACAGATGCACTCGTGGCATCAGTCTACTAATTCCAATAAAATAGTGAAAATGGTTCAGAGAACCGACAATTTTAAATTAGACACACGTTCTACATTTGGGTATCTTTACTGTGAATCAGCACAGTACTTATCAGTCTATAAAAGAAGAATAGTGAAACGTCAGAAGGAGAATGAGGTACTCAGTCTCAGCCTGAGTGATTAATCAGTCATCACGATAAATGTGAACAGAGTGTGGAAAAGTCTCACAAGGAAAATACCAAAGTGTTGCATATTATTAGACAATAAATGTGAACAAAATTAAAATATATATAACTAGTAAAGCGTGCTCATTAACTACGATTGTTTAAGATTATTATATTCCTATCTTTACCTGTTCCATTACCTCACAAAAGGAATTACTGGGAATTAATCCAGGTTGAGAACCAGTCGTCAAGAGTTATTTTTTATATATAATTTCTTTCTCTTATAAATTAGTCTCGACGTTTTATTAGTCCCTTCATAAAATTCCTTCAGTAACAGCCTCTTGTTTATGGGAAATCTTGTTAATATTCAACTATTCTCATTCATTCACCGTAATTTCAGTTCTTCTTATAAATAAAGCTACTAAAGCTCTTGAACTTTAGGAATTATTAAAGAGATGTGAAAACAAAGGATGTTGGTGTCTGACTCTCCTTGCTTATAAATATTCTCTATCTTTAAAGTGGTGTAACATTAGCATATTTGCTTTTCTTTTCATATTCTATGTTTCTTTGTGATCCACTGAAGTGAATAATTAGCTTTATTAACTATTATGGAAGATAAGTCTTGTGATAATTAGCTAGTGAGACTTAAAAAGAAACACATATCTCCAAGGTAACGGGAATTAAAATAAGACAAATAGCTCCAAAGAAAGAGATTTAGTGGGAGATAAGTTGGACTCAAGTAGCGAGACCTTAAAATAAGATACATCAACATACGCTATAAAGATTGGCTTTCGGAAGAATTCTTACACTATTAACTGATGCTAAGAGTTATTGACTCCAGCCAGCGGTAGACTCCATCTCACTAAGATTCATTTACCTCAGCAACACTAGCAGCAGTAGTAGCAGCAGTAGTAGCAGCAGTAGTAGCAGCAGTAGTAGCAGCAGTAGTAGCAGCAGTAGTAGCAGCAGTAGTAGCAGCAGTAGTAGAAGCAGTAGTAGCAGCAGTAGTAGCAGCAGTAGTAGCACAACAGTAGTAGCAGCAGTAGTAGCAGCAGTAGTAGCAGCAGTAGTAGCAGCAGTAGTAGCAGCAGTAGTAGCAGCAGTAGTAGCAGCAGTAGTAGCAGCAGTAGTAGCAGCAGTAGTAGCAGCAGTAGTAGCAGCAGTAGTAGCAGCAGTAGTAGCAGCAGTAGTAGCAGCAGTAGGAGTAGCAGTAGTAACAACAGTAGTAGCAGCAGTAGTAGCAGCAGTAGTAGCAGCAGTATAGCAGTAGTAGCAGCAGTAGTAGCAGCAGTAGTAGCAGCAGTATTAGCAGCAGTAGTAACAACAGTAGTAGCAGCAGTAGTAGCAGCAGTAGTAGCAGCAGTAGTAGCAACAGTAGTAGCAGCAGTAGTAGCAGCAGTAGTAGCAGCAGTAGGAGCAGCAGTAGTAACAGCAGTAGTAGCAGCAGTAGTAGCAGCAGTAGTAGCAGCAGTAGTAGCAACAGTAGTAGCAGCAGTAGTAGCAGCAGTAGTAGCAGCAGTAGGAGCAGCAGTAGTAACATCAGTAGTAGCAGCAGTAGTAGCAGCAGTAGTAGCATCAGTAGTAACAGCAGTAGTAGCAGCAGTAGTAGCAACAGATAGGTATCAACAGTACTAGCAGCAAGTAGAAATTAGTAGCAGCAGTACTAGCAGCAGTAGTAGCAGCAGTAGTAGCAGCAGTAGTAACAGCAGTAGTAGCAGCAGTAGTAGCAACAGTAGTATCAGCAGTACTAGCAGCAGTAGTAGCAGCAGTAGTAGCAGCAGTAGTAACAGCAGTAGTAACAGCAGTAGTAGCAACAGTAGTAGCAGCAGTAGTAGCAGCAGTAGTAGCAGCAGTAGTAACAGCAGTATTAGCAGCAGTAGTAACAGCAGTAGTAGCAGCAGTAGTAGCAACAGTAGTAGCAGAAATAGTAGAAGGAGCAGTACCATAAGTAATCGTAGTAGTAATACTAGAATCATTAGAAATAATATTGAAAATAGTTTTCAAATAAGTAGTATTAGTAGAAATGGTGCTAGTAATAACAGTAGAAAAAATAGTAGCAGCAACAATAGTAGCAGTAGTCAACCATTCAATCACCAACCTTTATTTAATTATATGCAGGACACTATTAACACACACCACACATTACTTACAACCATACAAAATAAAATGACACTATAAATTGCACTTATCTGTTTCTCATAGCTATATACCATTACGTCTAAATGGTTCATGATATTGTAGCCATACTTAATCTAGATATTATAACGTCTAATTTTTTTTTTTTTTTTTTTTTTTCAACAAGTCGGCCGTCTCCCACCGAGGCAGGGTGACCCAAAAGGAAAGAAAATCCCCAAAAAGAAAATACTTTCATCATCATTCAACACTATCACCACACACATACATAATCACTGTCTTTGCAGAGGAGCTCAGATACGACAGCTGAGAATAGTCCCTCCCAGCTGTCACCATCCCAGTCCCCTCCTTTAAAGTGCAGGCATTGTTCTTCCCATTTCCAGGACTCAAGTCCAACTAAATCAATTAACTAGTTTTCCTGAATCCCTTCACAAAATGTTACCCTGCTCACACTCCAACAGATCGTCATGTCCCAAAAACCATTCGTCTCCATTCACTCCTATCTAACACGCTCACACATGCTTGCTGGAAGTCCAAGCCCCTCGCCCACAATACCTCCTTTACCCCTTCCCTCCAACCTTTTCTAGGACGACCCCTACCCCGCCTTCCTTCCCCTACAGATTTATACGCTCTCCAAGTCATTCTACTTTGATTCATTCTCTCTAAATGACCAAACCACCTCAACAACCCTTCTTCAGCCCTCTGACAAATACTTTTAGTAACTCCACACCTTCTCCTAATTTCCACATTCCGAATTTTCTGCATAATATTTACACCACATTGCCCTTAGACAGGACATCTCCACTGCCTCCAGCCTCCTCCTCGCTGCAGCATTTGCAACCCATGCTTCACACCCATATAAGAGTGTTGGTACGACTATACTTTCGTACATTCCCTTCTTTGCCACCATGGATAACGTTTTTTGTCTCCACAGATACCTCAATGCACCACTCACCTTTTTTCCTTCATCAATTCTATGGTTAACCTCATCCTTCATAAACCCATCCGCTGACAGGTCAACTTCCAAATATCTGAAAACATTTACTTCTTCCATAATCCCTCTCTCCAATGTGATATCCAATTTTTCTTTATTTAAATCGTTTGATACCCTCATCAGCTTACTCTTATCTATGTTCACTTTTAACTTTCTACCTTTACACACTCTCCCAAACTCGTCCACTAACCTTTGCAACTTTTCTTTAGAATCTCCCATAAGCACAGTATCATCAGCAAAAAGTAACTGTGTCAACTCCCATTTGCATTTAATTCTCCAAAATTTAATCCCACCCCTCTCCCCAACACCCTAGCATTTACTTCTTTTACAACCCCATCTATAAATA
>WNWK01037461.1:0-18497 GCA_009830355.1 Cherax destructor | reverse complement strand
GAAGGGTAAGGTGGTCCCCCAAAAATTGGGGACTTTTCCCCTTGTTGTTGGACGTGAATGGTTCAGGTGGTATCCTCTTCAATTCATCAGGGGGGCCCTCGGGATCCTTGGTCGGGGAAGTTGCCCTTGTGAATGAAATGTCTGACTTTTTGTTGGGTCGTTCTTTTTCCCCGGGGGGGAGGTGTTGATGAGATGGTTTATTCATTTTTTGGAGGGGTTTTTTTGTCAGGTCATGAGTTCTTCCATGTCATATGTTGTCTTTTTGAATAAGAACATAAGAAAGGAAACACGGCAGGCCGGCCCCTATAGGCAACCCTTCCAACCCGCCCCACTAACAGAATTTGCTAAAACCCATTTTCAAGCCCCAAGAAAAAAGCTTTGACAATTTCCCACTCATCCCGGAACCCCAAAACCCCCAAACCCCCTCTCACTCATAAATTTACCCAACCTAAATTTGAAACTAAAGGTCCAGTAATAACCCTACTGGGCAGCTTTTATATAAAAACCCTTTTTCCCAAAAACCAATACTTTCCTATACCCTTTCTAAATCTAAACTTATCTAACTTGAACCATTATTGCGGTTCTCTTTGGAAGATATCCTCAAGACCTTATTTATATCCCTTTGTTAATACCCTTTTTCCACTTGTTAAGAACAAAAGAACATGAAAGGAGGAAACTGCAGCAGGCCTTTTGGGCCCCTACTAGGCAGGCCCTTCACAATCCGTCCCCCCAACAGAACATTTGCTAAACCCAATTTTTCTCCCCAAAGAAACAAGTTTTGAAATTTTCCCACTCATGCGAGCCCCCTCAAACCCAACCCCCCTCACTCATGAATTTACCCAAACCAAAATTTGAAACCCCCAAGGCCCTAGCCAAAACCCCTATAGGCAGCTGCCCTCATCAACTCCCCTATTTCCAAACCAATACTTTCCTTATTTTCATTAAACTTATCTCAAATCCTTTTTTGGGGTTCTTCTTGGAAGTTTCCTCAAGACCTTATTTTTTCCCCTTTGTTTTTTACCCTTTTTCCACTTGTATCCCCTGATCATTCTCCTTTCTTTCTTACAAGTGAATTAATTTTAGGGTCTTCAATCTTTCTTCAAGGAAGTTTTTAACATTATAAAAAACATAAAAAAGGAAACACTGCAGGGGCCCTTTTGGGCCCATTCTGGGCGGGGTCCTTCACATTCCACCCTTTGAATATTTTTAAACCTAATTTTAAATCTCCCCAAGAAATAAGAACAAAAGAACAAAAAACATAAAAAAGGGGGGCACGCAGCAGGCCTGTATCCCCGATCTGTCCCCCCTCATTCTATCTTGTTTATCTACCCTGACTTTAAATTTGCAGCGATTTCCTGTTTTATGCAGGTCTTCCACCCTGATTCTGTCTCTGAATCTGGTGCCAGTGATAAAGCGGGGGGCTCTGTTCTCGACAGTTGGAGCTGCAGCATTTTGGGTTTTATTGGTGAATGGGGGCAAGGGATTCCAGCAAAGGTCTGATCACTCATGAGTGCTTCTTGATGTGGGGAGGTGCTTTTTTGAATCTGAATATTTGGGCCGGGGTTTTAGCTGGTTCCTTTTTGGTGATGTAAAAGGGGGAGTGAAAATTGTCGATCTCTCCCGAATTTTTTTTTGGGTTTTTGATCACTAACCTCTTAGGGAATACCTTTTTTTCTATGGAGAGGAGGCGCCGATTTTGATGAGGATTTTTCGGGTTAGTTGTGTTTCTCCATTTTTCCCCGTTTTTCTTGAATTCCTCGTTCATTTTCTCTTTACTCCCTGTGTTTGGATCCCCTATGGGGGGTGGATGACCAATGGATAACATCGTCTGAATTGGGTGATGATGGTATCGTTGTTTCAGGTTGTGGAGCGTTTACATATATATTAAGGTATGGGCAGAATAGCCTTGTGGCCCCAGCTGTCGGGAATGGGAGCTGTTTTTCCATTTAAGTTGGTGATGATGCTTTGCCGTTAGGAAATTGAATATGAACCTGAAAAGGGCAATTGTGGGCTGTAGGTCCAAGTTTGAATATAAGACCATCGTGCCATAGGCTGTCGAAGGGTTTTTGAACGTCCCCAGTTTCAAATTAGGGCCAGGGGTTTTCAAGCTATCCACCCATCAAAGATGATGTTGACGCATGCGTGTTCCAGGGAATCAAATGCTTTTGGGGAAAGGTGTTTATTCCAAGTGTAGTTCAGTCTGTTGGAGATTTATTTTCCAGACTTTCCAGCGACTTCGAGTAGAGAGGAAGGGCTGTAGTTTTCTGGATTACGGTGTCCTTGTTGGGTTTGGATGAAGATCATCTTTTTTGTTTTAATGTTATAGGAAGGGCCGACGCCCGGGCAGCTTAAAAATGTTAACAGAAATCTTGCAGTTACGGGGGACTTGGGGTTTTTTTATTTAGCCTGAAGGGCCAGGGGCTTTTTCTTGGTGTCATGTAGGGGTAGAAACAAGGATAATCGGGGGAAAAGGGGGGTAAAAGGGGGGGGAGAGGGAGGAGGTGAGGTGACAGGGGCGGAGGTAATGGAGGTTTTGGGGGGTCACGGGGACTCACCCTCACCTCCAACCACCACACACTCACCCCTCCACCTAAAATAAAATATAATAAAAAAAGATAAGAAAAAGAAAATAAGAATATAAGGGGCAGGAATAATTTTCCCCAAACACGTTTATTTAAGCCCTTGTCAAAATATATTTGGGAACGGGAGAAATATTGGGTTTAGATAAATGGGGGATTGAATATAAGCAGCGAGAAGGAAACAATCAACTGACGAAACAGAATATAACACAATATAGTTCAGAGGACAGTTCCCCACAGAAACTCAGTCCCCTTTCTGCCACTCCATGACCTGCTCCCAAACTCTATTTCCCAAAGCCCCCCAGAGACCCCGAAAATTTCCCTCAAGCCCTGCACCGGCAGTCGCCTCGGGGAACCGTGCGAGCCCACACAGGCCAGAGCTCTGCCAGAATGCCCAGCCCAGGCCCCACACAGGGAGTCGCACGGGCCAGAGTCTGCCAGAATGTTCCAGCCCAGAGCCCCCCGGGGTCTCCTTTCTAGTTGTTTCCCCCGGCCTTTTAATCCTCCAAGCATCCCCCCAATGGAGTGCCCCGGTCTTTGCCCTACCCCGCCTGACTCTATTCAAGACAAAAGACCTGACCAACCAAAACATAGCATTAGAAATTTTTACGAAGAAAGATTAAACCCTAAAAAAATTTCACTTGTAAGCTGAATGAGGAGAATGATCGAGGTATACAAGGGGAAAATGGATTAACAAGGGGGATATAAAAAAGGGTCTTGAGGATATCTTCCAAAAAAACCCCCAATAATGGATTCAAGTTAGATAAGTTTAGATTTAAAAAGGATAGGAAAGTTTTGGGTTTGGAAATAGGTAGTTGTGAGGGGGGAAACGCTCCAGGGGGTTATTGAAGCTAGGCCCTTTGGTAGTTTCAAATTTAGGTTGGATAAATTCATGGTGAGGGGGGTTGGATTTGAGGGGACTCC
Organism: Cherax destructor; assembly: GCA_009830355.1. Taxonomy (NCBI): domain Eukaryota; kingdom Metazoa; phylum Arthropoda; class Malacostraca; order Decapoda; family Parastacidae; genus Cherax; species Cherax destructor. The sequence goes on along the minus strand of WNWK01037461.1, from coordinate 14,994 downwards.
ACATGAGGGGGTGGGGTTTGTCAAAGCTTTTTTTTGGGTAGCTTTAAAAAAGGGGTTGACAAATATTCTGTTAGGGGGACGGATTGTGAAGGACGGGTTAGGCCAACAGGCCTGCTGAGTTTCCTCCCTTATGTTCTTATGTTCTTATGAACGGGGGTGTGGGCGCTTGGTAACCCACAGCCCCCTGACTATTTTAATCCCCTTTGTCCCCAGTTTAAAATATCTGAGCTAGGACAATTTGTCCAATTTTTAGACTATTTTAATCCAAAACCCCTTAATTATATTAAATAAAAAGGAAAAAATTACATAAATAAAAAAAAGTATACAACTCATATATTTCCTACCTTTCTCAACTACCACAAGGCAGCAAATCAGTACCCCTGCAGGTACCAGCATAACAGTTGCCTGGGGCAAAGCCCCCTTACCCGTCATTTCTCCTTAAAACTAAATGCCCCAGTCCCTTTCCCCACTTACTAAATCCCTAGCCGGGTATACCCGCACGTTAACCATTGGGCCAAACCTCTTGGGCTTTTTCGGGGAAAACCCCAACGGGTTGCATTCTTTTCAAGTAACTGCAACGGGCCCACACCCGAACCGGTCGTATGTTAACACACCACATAAAAATTAACTGAAAATCGAGATGGGCAACATCGCAGCTAAGACCAATTATCCTTGCCCTCTGGTTCTCCTAAAACAAGGTAGCCATGATCCTTGACCGTTCCAAGGTCATTATTCCACAAGGAACACTAACACCTAATCAAAATAGGCTGGGAAACCACACTCTTAATTGTCTCTTATAGCTGGCAGGACATCCCCATACTGGTCGACAGGGGGGGCATGACACTACATCCTACCACCCTGGCGCACGCTGGGCCCCCGGCCCGGGTCCATCCCACGGCTCGCGTCCTTCCACATCCCGAGGGTGGCAGCCCTTCATAAGATTCTCCCGTCCCGGGCCCCCGACAGAATCCCTCCCCCCTGCAGCATCCCGCCATCATCTCCCCCCCAGTGGGACATCGCAGCATCACAGCACCGCCACAGCACGCAACGGCCAGCATCGACACGGCTATAGCTTGCAGCACGGCCCCAGCATCGCAGCATGGCCATACATCACAGCACGACCACAGCATCTCAGCGTCACAGCACGGCGGCAGCACAACCCCGCCAGTCCGCATAAAACGCATCAGACAGCCCGTCTCAGTAAAACCCGCACATAAACAGCCGAACAGCGGGGCAGACGGGGCAGATGCTCATGAGGGGTCATTTTGGGCTTCAGAGGTGCGGTCACTCATCCCGGAACTGGGTAAATTGTCAGTGGGTGATGGTCACAGGGGGTGACACCACAAATGGATGACAGAAGGGCACAAAAAGCAACGGGGCCCGCTGGATGATGGGGGATCAGCTGGGTGACTGGGCACATCAGTGGGACCATGGGGCCAGCTCTTCAATGGGTGACAGTTGGGATGATTTTCCAAAAGGCGGGCTGGGTGACGGGACCTTTTTTTCTCTGTAAATATTCAATTTGGCCAGTAATTGCTCCCACAAAATTTTCCCCCAAAAACTTATAACCCCCACCATTTTCCCCCCCAAACACAACTCCACCTTAATATTCAACCAAAATTACTCCCGACCCGGGGCAAAAAGGGTCAGCTTAAGTCATTTGGGTTAAATATCACACAGATATTTACTTGAAATTTACACACACAAAAATTATAGAAATGGTGCATAAACAAATATAACCGAGATAAAGGAATGGGACTGGTTCCCACTATAAAAAAATAAAAACCACCACCGCTTTGACACCATGTCAAGGGTATGGAAAAAAGGGGTAATGAATATGGGGAAGGGAGGGGGTGAAGGTAGGAGGGAGGTGGGCAGGGGCGGAGGTAATGGAGGAAAAGTGAGGGCACTGGTCACCCACCCTCTCTTTCCACCACACTCCACCCCCCCTCACCTAAAATAAAATATAATAAAAAAAGATAAACAAAAGAATAATAAGAATATAACGGGACAGTGAATATTACTATTCCCCTCAAACACAGTTTATTTAAATCTTTAAAAAATATATTTGGGGAAAAGGAGAACACTTTGGGTTTTTGATAAATGGGGATTGTATAACAGCGAAAGGGGTACAATCAACGCGGAACAGAATATAACTTTAAAAAGTTCAGAGGACAGTTCACCACAGCAACTCAGTCCCCTTCAGCCACAGGTCCAAAACCCGTCCAACAGAACCCCCAGTGTTCCAAAAGTTTCCAGAGACTTCAGCCTCTCTCCCGGCTCTCCACCGGCAGTCGCTCCTTTGAATCCCCGACTCCCCCAGGCCGAGCTCGCCCGAATTTCCCGCCCAGAGCCCGCACAAACCCGGCTCCCCGGGGGCTCCTTTCAGTTGTTTCCTCGGTTATATAGTCCTCCCAAACATCCCCCAATGAGGGGGTGTACCCGTGCTTTGACCTGACCCGGGCCTGACCAGTTCAAGACAAAAGACCTGAGCCTTAATCCGGGCGCAGGTGGCGCAGTGACCTCACACCCCGACTCTTACATCGGCCAAGACTTTATTTCCTGAGGAATTGGCCCAGTGAGAGGTGTTCGTTTCGAGGAAGATGTATCAATTAATGGTATTGGGTGAGTCTTCCTTTTCGTCCGCCATTGGTTGCCCCCTTCGTCATTGGGGAGATAATTTTCTCCCACACTTCACCAAAAACAGCTTTCTTGTGGGTCATCGAGGGGGGTGTCACCCTCACCACCCCGTCGGTGAAGGGTGTGGGTGCTGTGTGGGTAGTTTTTAGCCCCATAGCCTCGGATTTTACTCCAGAATTTTCGGGACGATCTTATCTGTTTTTTGGCACCGGTTTTTCCTTTTCTTTTTGTGCTGTGTGTTTTGGGTTAAATTCCCCTTCTCATTTTTGGAACTGGGTTAGGTGTCCTTTTAAAGTGCCTCCATTCAGCTTGTAATTATTCATTCTTCTTTTATTTCCTGGTTTTTTTTGCTGTTGGTGGACCCGGAAGTTGTTATTTAAAACTGCTTCTGTGGCCCAGTGACCCCTCATGGAGGAGGGATCGCCCAGTGATCTCCATGGGGGAGGTGACCCCCATCTGTTGCAGTGGAGGGTTGGTTTCCGAGAAATAGTCTGGTCGTTTACTAGGTAGTCCCCAAGGTGAAGCCTAGTGTTTTTTGGTTGGGTTTTGGGGCGGGTGGGGGTCTTGTTAAGCAGGGAGGGTTTGGGGCCAAAAGTTACCGCCTGGGGAAAAGACCAGGGGAAAAGGTCACAATCCCTGGTGGTAGTACTACGCGGTGCCCGGATGGGACCCCGAATGAAAACAATGGGCCCTGGAACGATAAGTTTCTTGCTGCCATTAGATTAAAAATTGCCCCTTTTTGGGTGCCCGTGAGGGGCGCCCACAGTTTAAAGGCGGTGGTGGCGTTTAAATCCCCCGCCAGGGCTGTAGGGGCATTTCCTTGGGGAACCTTTTGGGAAAAGACTCCATCATTTCCTTTGGAGCGTGCTTAACTAAACACAAAACTGCAACATTAACACCCCCCCTTCAGGTGCCGGCACTGTATGTATATATATATATATATATATATATATATATATATATATATATATATATATATATATATATATATTATATAATATAAAATAATATATATATATATATATATATATTTATATATTTTATATATATATATATATATATATATATATATATATATATATATATAATACATATATATATATATATATATATATAATAATAATATATATATATATATATATATATATATATATATATATATATATAAAATAATATATATATATATATATATATATATATAAAATATATATATATAAATACATATATATATATATATATATATATTTTTTTTGGGTCCACCTCGGGGCAAATTGGGGGCCCCCTATCAAATGGAAAAAAAGGCATAAGGAAAAATTTGGTTTCTTCCTGAACCGTTTAATTTTCCCACTTCCCCTCCCCCCTCCTATATACACACAAATAATTTGTTTATTAATAGACAGAATACATTTATAAAACACACAAACATGAACATGAATACAATGGTACAATATGTCAAAGATTATGAATCTCCTCCAGCTCCTCCGAAGCCGGGCGCGAGCCGAGTATGCAGCATGCGTTTCCCCTCTGGATGGCCACGCTGAGACGCTGGAACATGAACGTGGCTGCCCTTGGGTCCCTGGTGGTGTCGATGAGTCTGGAACCCAGCTCTTTAAGGAAACGTGTTGCATTTTTTCCCCACGCTCCCAAGGTCTCCGATCCCACTGGGACAAATTTATACTGTTGGCTTATGTCCCTGTACTTGCCGATCTTGTACTCCTCTCTGTGGTCAGCAGCTCCTCCCCTGTCGCCCAACACTGTGATGGATGTAGGTGTCAGCCAGTGTCGACACGCAGGTATAATCCCATGCTAAGAGCTTGCCATTCTTCCAAGGATAGATGGTGATCCGTCGGGCGGTTTGCTGGGTTGTGGGCGTTGTTGGCTGCTAGTGATCGAGGCTCTCTCTCGGCTGGGCATCCAGCTGTAGCGAGGTTCTCTTTATGATGTCGTTGACCTCATTGTGTCTTGCATGCCAACCCTTGGTTTTAGAACAGTTAAGACCATGTAGACCATATTGGTCGGCTTGCGCATCGCCGCAAATACACGTATATTCCGTGTGAATGGGGCAGCAAGGCGCAGAGCCACTGCAATACGAAGGGTCTTAGGGTCCAGGCGTGTTCCCATGGCCGAAATGGGAACTGTTTGGAGGAAGTCCCCAGAGTGAGGGTGCACTCACGGCTAGGAGAGGGCAGTCTCCTGTCTGATGTTACGGCCCTGAGCATATTGGCAAGTATCTTTTCAACAATGGGGCTGTCCCAGCTTGACTGTTTGTAGGCCTGTTCTTCACTAGGTTTTGGTGTTGGAGCAGCAAGAGTCTCCCATTCAGTGATGGCACTGGTGTAGCTAGGGTCCTGTATTCCTGCTGAATCACTGAGGTTGTATGGAAGAATTTGTTTTATTAGCTCATTTGATGCTATGGAAGAGGATAAGAAGGCTGGTAGGGCAATCTGGGAGGATTTGCGTACTCCCAGCCCCCAAGTCTGACAGGAAGTGAAGCTTGCAACCACTGTCCATCTTCGAGGAAAGATTCAATACACTCTCTAGCATGGTCTTGAGGAGAAGTCGTATTCCTCGAGTTTCGGGCTGTTGAAGGCTGGGGAACATCTCAGGAAGTATGTAAGTTTTGGGATTGACAGGCACCTGGTGAGTAGGTGAAGGCATCATGTGTATCAATGTCTTTCATCCTACCTTCCATCGTCCTGAGGTCGGAGATTTTTTTTTCCAGGACCAGATCGATGGCATTGGGCCCAAGGGGAGCACCAAGGAGAGTGCTGTTGGCTGGATCGATGGCTCGTGCCCCTGGTAAAACAGCCTAATGTCCTGGATCATCTGTGGATTGGTGGAAACTATCTCACATTTGGTGGGGTTTAAAGATAGGCCCAGGCTGCCTACCATATCTTTAATTTTCCTGATGTCTCCCAGGAGAGATTGTGTAGTGCCAGCTAGGGTCCCGTCATCCAAGAACCAGATATTGAGCTCACTGGACAATGTTTCTGTGACATCCTTGATGGCTAGACAGAATAGAAAGGGAGCAAGAGGGTCCCCCTGTTGCACACCCTCACACGAGTCAATTTCATGGTCCCCAAACAAAAGTTTAGAAGCCACACTATAACACGATTCTATGAAGGGATAGAGGGAGGGAAAGTGCCTAGAAACTGCTTGGAGAGCAGCATCCCTTCTGACTGAGTTGAAAGCATTGGCAAAGTCCAATTTGATTAAGGCTTTTTCATTGGACATGTTGTTGATGTATACTCGTGCTGCATGGGCAGCTGCTTCACAGCCTTGTTGAACACCAAAACCGAGCTGAGTTGGTTTCAACATTGAGGCAGCATCTTGACTCACCGTTCGTACTGCAGCCTTGGCAACTAGGCGCCGAAGGGTGTTGCCCACTGCAATGGGCCTGATTCCTCCATCCTTTTTCCGGAGGGCACACAGTGAGGCACCAAAGAAAAGGGGTCTAATGGTCTGTGGGACACTACCAGCCAGGCACCCATTGGAAAATTTGGTGAGTTCAGACAACAATCTTTCAGAGACCTCACCAAGACCTGGATTGAGCATTTGTTTCAAGTGTTGTGGCCTTAAACCAGTGAAACCTCCTGCTGAGCCCTGTGGGAAAGACATAGCAGCTTTATACACATACATATATACATATATATATGTATGAATAGGTGAGTTTTTGTGTCCTTATAATAAATTTAATATTGTCTCCACAGTTAATGTGAGGGTACAAGCTGTCCCTAGAGTAGTTTCTTTTTCTATTTTAAATAATATAAATGCCTCTAGACTAGGCAGGTCGTTTACCGTTAGGAGCCACCACTTTTATTTACGCTTCGCAGTTAAAAGCGTAACAACCCTCAACCTTTATCTCTGTACCCTCAACCCTCCACTCTGTACCCTCAACCCTTCCCTCTGTACCCTCAACCCTCCCCTTTGTACCCTCAACCCTCCCCTCTGTACCATCAACCGTCCCCTCTGTACCATCAGTCCTCCCCTCTGTACCCTCAACCTTCCCCTCTGTACCCTCAACCCTCCCCTTTGTACCCTCAACCCTCCCCTCTGTACTTTCAACCCTCCCCTCTGTACCCTCAATCCTCTGTATCCTCAACCCTTTCCTCTGTACCCTCAATCCTCCCTCTGTACCAATCAACCGTCCCTCTGTACCCTCAATCCTCCCTCTGTACCATTAACCCCCCTCTGTACCCTCAATCCTCTGTATACTCAACCCTCCCCTCTGTACCCTAAACCCTCCCCTTTGTACCATCAACCGTCCCCTCTGTACCCTCAATCCTCTGTACCCTCAATCCTCTGTATCTTCAACCCTCCCCTCTGTACCCTCAACCCTTACTTCATTGCTCTTTAGTTCAGTGGCGTCACGGTTGTTACTAATCTTGCAATCTATGGAATGAAGAATTTTGAAAAACCGAGTAAAAAAATAAGGGCTCACTAAATTTGTGACCCTTACAAACGCCATAAAAAAACCGAGTTTTCAATATTTCTCAGTTTTCTTTAAACGTTTGTACACAATTTAAAATTTTGTTGAATCTTTTAAGAAAAATAAATGTCTAAGGTGCCACACCTGACCACCTGAGAGGTCTGAGGTGCCAGACCTGATCACCTGAGAGGTCTGAGATGCCAGACCTGGACACCTGAGAGGACTGAGGTGCCAGACCAGACCACCTGAGAGGTCTGAGATGCCAGACCTGGACACCTGAGAGGTCTGAGATGCCAGACCTGGACACCCGAAAGGTCTGGCACTTACACTCTCCAGGTTTAAGGGTTTGAAGCCGATCAGACAAAGCATTCACTTGTTGTTGAGTGGAAAACAATTTGTGTAATGAAATTGACACATTAAAACCCACACAATGCCTGAAAATTTGAAGCCGATCAGAAGAGGCATTCTTCAGCTATTGTATACAACAGTTACAAGCTTAATATATATTGTGCGTTTTGGAAGTACGTTTGTTTTTTCTTGTTATGTATTCTTGTACTTTCGTGAAATGAATTAGTTCATTCTTTTAATATATACTGCATGTATGTATGTGTGTGTGTGTGTGTGTGTATGTGTATGTGTGTGAGTGCGTGTGTTGTACCTCTGTATTACAACAGTAACGCATGTAAGAGACGTCTCCCGCAGTGAGGTTTACTAACGCATCGGTCATGTGTATTACGTCGTGAGAGAGTGATAAGAATGCTTCGTGTCAACGCTGACGGATGTGCTCATATCTGGCCTTGATGGAGACCACAACACGAATCTATCTGGACCAGATAGACTGGCGAGACAAACTCAGATAGACCAATCAGAGAACTCGATGCAGACATCATTCATCTCTACCACCTGGAAGGTCGTCCCTGTCTCTCCTCTCTATGTATGCATGTATGTATGTATGTATGTATGTATATATGTATATGTATGTTTGTATGTATGTATGAATGTATGTATGCATGTATGTTTGTATGTATATATGTTTGTATGTATGTTTGTATATATATATATATATATATATATATATATATATATATATATATATATATATATATATATATATATATATATATATATATATATATATATATATATATATAGGATGGGGTCCACCTCTGGTGTCAATTGTGGGACCCATTGCCTCGGAGAAGTGGATAAAAAGACTTCAAGGAAGAATATTTAGATTTCTTTCTGAAGCCATTTGAATATTCCACTTCCCCTACCACCCCATCATTTTATACAAACTTTATTTCAAGACAAAATACAATGGGGAGTAAAACAACATAGATAACAACTCAGAGCTACATGTCAAATACTTCGTCCAGCACCCCGGTAGTGGGCCGCGTGCCCAGAATACTGCAGGCATTTCCCCTCTGGATCGCAACACTGAGTCTCTGAAAGAGGAAGCTGTATGTATGTATGTATGTATGTTTATATGTATATGTATGTTTATATGTATGTATGAATGTATGTATGCATGTATGTTTGTATGTATATATGTTTGTATGTATATATGTTTGTATGTATGTATGTTTGTATATATATATATATATATATATATATATATATATATATATATATATATGTCGTGCCGATTAGGTAAAACTGGTTAATTAACAAGAACTCATTTAAAATTAAGTCCTTTCTAAAAAAAATTCTTATACGTTTAAAGATATATATTTTTTATTTATGTTAATGTAAGAATTTATAATTTTGTACCAAGAGAAACCTTGAAAACCTACCTAACCTTATTACAATAAGCGCAATTTAATTTAGCCTCACCCAACTAAATATATTTTAGATACGTTAACATTAATTTAATAATAAACAAACACAATGAAATATATTTTTTTCGTTATGTTCAGAATGATTTTGGCGAAATTATTGCATACACAAATTTTCACTTGTCTTAAATAGCAAGGTGAGCGTTGCTATTTAAGCCAAAATCGCAAGTTTTATCTAATCGGCACGACATTATATATATATATATATATATATATATATATATATATATATATATATATATATATCGTGCCTAATAGGTAAAACTGGTCAATTAGCAAGAACTTATCTAAAATTAAGTCCTTTCTCAAATTTTCTCTTATACGTTTGAAGATATTTTTTTTTTTCATTTATGTTAATGTAAAAATTTATAATTTTGCACCAAAAGAATCTTAGAAAACTTACCTAACCTTAATATAACAAACGCAATTTAATTTAGCCTAATCCAACTAATATATTTTTGATACGTTTACAATAATTTAATAATAAACAAACACAATGAAATATATTTTTTTTCGTTAGGTTCAGAATGATTTTTGCGAAATTATTGCATAAACAAATTTTCGATTGTCTTATATGTCAAGATGAGCGTGGCTATTTAAGCCAAAATCGCAAGTTTTACCTAATCGGCACGACATTTTGACTATTGTAGAAGATTCTGATCTTCAACCAGTCGTTTAAATTTTGACGACTGTTCCATATTTAATTTATTAAACAGTCATTTTGATTTGGACGGTTTTACAAAATTCTCCATTCCATAGATTCCATAAATTCTGACATAACCTTAACGCCACTGGACGTCGCATAAACAACATTGAGTCCATGTCAATGCACTCTGCCTCAGCCCTAAATTCGTTTAATTCTATGTTCGTCAAAACTGCAAGACTCTGCTATTACGTACCTTAAATCTGCTATGGCTAGGGAACCTAGACACAGAGGTCATGCCACAGTCACTAAACACAACGGATATAACCCCACTCCACAAAGGAGACAGTAAAGCAATAATAAAGAATTATAAACCGATAGCACAAACGTCCCAAATAATAAAAATCTTTGAAAGGATTTAAAGAAGCAAGATCGTCAGCCACTTGGATTCCCAACAACTGCACAACCCAGGTAACCTGGGTTTAGAGCAGGTCGCTCCTGCCTCTCACAAGTACTGGACCATTGTGACATGGTCTTGGATACACCAGAGGACAAACAGAATGCGAATGTAGCATACACAGACTTTGCGAAGGGCTTCGACACGTGCGATCATGGTGTAATAGCACATAAAATACCTGATAAATGAATAACTGGAAAAGTTGGCAAAAGGATTTTTAACTTTCTAATCAATAGAACACAAAGAGTAATAGTTAATAGAGTTAAGTCAGAGACTGCCACAGTGGAAAGCTCTTTTCCACAAGGTATAGTACTCGCCCCCATCCTTTGCCTCATCCTCATATCCGACATAGACGGAGATGTAAACAATAGCACCGTGTCTACCTTGCAGATAGTTCTAGAATTTACATGAGAGTGTCATCCATTAAGGACGTTGTTAATCTTAAAACGGATATAAACCAAGTGTTCCAGTGAGCCGCAGGAGACAATATGATGTTCAATGACGACAAATTTCAGTTTCTCTGTTAAAACTTGATAAATTAAAAGCTTAACCGGAGTATGAAACAAATTCTAACCACATAATTAAGCGAGAACTAATGTGAGAGACTTAAAAGTGATAATGTCAGGGGATATTATTTTCAAAGACCACAACAATGACATTATCACAACTGCGAGGAAAATGGAAGAATGGAGAATGAGAAATCTTCAAAACAAGATGCCAAGCCAATGATGATCCTCTTCAAGCCACTTGTTGTATCTAGGCTGGAACACTTCTGTACACTAACAGTCCCTTTCATGTCAGGCCAAACTGCACATCTGGAGAATGTACAGAGAACCTTCACTACAAGTATCACTTCAGTCAATCACCTAAATTACTGGGAACGTTTGAAATTTCCTGTCATGTACTCCTTGGAGAGCAGGTGAGAAAAATACATAATAATTTACCTGGAGTTTACCTGGAGAGAGTTCCAGGGGTCAACGCCCCCGCGGCTCGGTCTGTGACCAGGCCTCATAATAATTTATACATAATAATTTATACCTGGGAAACCCGTAGAGGAACTGAAGCCACATCTATGCACAAAAAATAACTTCCTACGGTACCAATGAAAAACAGGGGTACCGTAAGAACACTGACGAAAAAAACAATAATTGTAAGGAGCCCAAGACTGCTCAACAGCCCTCCAAGCATACATAAGGGAAATTACCAATAGGCCCCTGGTTGCCTTCAAGAGGGAGCTGGAAAGATTCGTGAAGTCAGTACCTGACCAGCCGGGCTGTGGTTCGTACGTTGGAGTGCCACCACCAGTAATAACTTGGTTGATCAGGTCTTTATTCACATGGAAGTCTGGTCATGGACTGGGTCGCAAGGGCGTTGACCCCCGGAACACCCTCCAGGTAGACTCCAGGTAAGTGGGAATACCCACGTGCGGGTATCACCCACGTATTGGTGGAGGATTCCCGTGTGCGGGTAGAGGATACCCTCATGTGAGTGGCCGATATCCTCGTGTGGGTGGGAGATATCCAGGCGTGGGTGGGGATATCCAGGCGAGGGTGGGGGTATCCAGGAGTTTACCTGGAGTTTACCTGGAGAGAGTTCCAGGGGTCAACGCCCATGCGGCCCGGTCTGTGACCAGGCCTCATGTTGAGTGGGTACGGATACCCAGCCGTGGGTGGCAAATACCCAGTCTTGGGTGGGGGTTACTCAGACGTGGGTGGGGGATACCATGGCGTAGGTGGGGATACGCAGGCGTGGGTAGGGATACCTCTGCGTGGGTGGTGATACCCATGCGTGGGTGGGGGATATCCAGGCCTGGGTGGGGATACAGTGGATTCCTCCAGTGTTGTTTATGGTTGTAAACACCAATGTAAAATACCATTGTAAAACACCAATGTAAAACACCATTATAAAACACCAATGTAAAACACCAATGTAAAACACCATTGTAAAACACCATTGTAAAACACCAACGTAAAGCACCAATGTAAAACACCAATGTAAAACACCATTGTGAAACACCAATGTAAAACACCATTGTAAAACACCATTGTAAAACACCATTGTAAAACACCATTGTAAAACACCATTGTAAAAACCAGTGTAAAACACCAATGTAAAACACCATTGTAAAACACCATTGTAAAACACTGCATGTTATGTTTGGGCTGTAAACCACTACGAGAAAAACCAAACACTTGCTGCTGTTATTGTTGCTGCTGTTGTTGTCGCTGTTCCTATTGCTGCTGTTGTTGCTGTTACTATTGTTGTCGTTCCTGCGGTTATTCTTGCTGTTGTTGCTGCTGTTGCTGCTTTTGATGCTGCTGCTGTTGTTGTTACTGTTGTTGTTATTGCTGTTGTTGTTGCTGTTGTTGTTATTGCTGTTGTTGTTGCTGTTGTTATTGCTGTTGTTGTTGCTGTTACAGTTGTGATTGCTGTTGTTGTTGTTGTTGCCACGACAACGTTGCTTGACGCTGAGGCAGCAGCAGTGTGCTGGCTGTACCAAATTACCGCAATTGATCAGTTAGGACGCACTGCCCCAGAAATTGACTAGTTAGGACGCACTGCCCCAGAAATTGACTAGTTAGGACGCACTGCCCCAGAAATTGACTAGTTAGGACGCACTGCGGTGAAAGTTGAACTTTTCCAGAATTGTCTTTTTTTTTTCTTCACACCATCGGACGAGCTAATAAAGCGAATTCTTCCGGACGACCTTTGTGATATAGCAGAAATACGGGATCCACGCTGCACCAGGGCCATTACTGAGTAGGAGAATCTCGCTGCACCAGCGCCACAACCCAGTGCAGCACTGCCCTACAAACAGTCCGGATGGAATGACACAATTGCTGAAAAGGTGTATAACAACATGCTCAGGGCCACAACGTCCAACAGGGAGATTGCCCGTTTCCAGGCTGTGAGCGCACTTCACTCCGGGGACTTCCTTTTAACAGTTCTTATTTCGGCAATGGGCACACGCCTCGACCCACAGGCCCTCTGTATTGCAGTGGTTCTCCGCCTCGCTGCCCCAATTCACACGGAATATACGTGTATTTGCGGCAATGTGCAAGTGCACCAATATGGTCTACACGGTCTTAACTGCTCCAAAACCAAGGGCTGGCAAGCAAGACACAATGAAGTTAACGACGTCATGAAGATGAGCCTTGCTACAGATGGATGCCCAGCAGAGAGCCCCGATCCCTGCCAGCCAACAATACTCACAATATCGTTAACTGTCCCGACGGGATCACCATCTATCCTTGGAAGAATGACAAGCTTTTAGCATGGGACTATACCTGCGTGTCGACGCTGGCTGACACCTACATCCATCACAGTGTTGGACAACAGGGAGAAGCAGCGGATCACAGGGATGAGCACAAAATCAGCAAGTAACAGAGTCAAAAGCCATCAGTATCAATATATCTCAGTGGGATCAAAGACCTTGGGATCATGGGGCAAGAATGCTACACGTTTCCTCAAAGAACTGGATTCCAGACTCACTGACACCACTAGAGACCCGAGGGCAGCCACTTTCATGTTCCAGCGCCTCAGGACTTGACGTGCTGTTGGAGTGTGAGGAAAGTAACATTTATGAAGGGATTCAAGGAAACCAGCAGGCCGGACTTGAGTCCTGGAGATGGGAAGTACAGTGTCTGCACTCTGAAGGAGGGGTGTTAATCTTGCCTCTGGCAAGACGGTAATGGAGTGAATGATGATGAAACTTTTTCTTTTTCGGGCCACCCTGCCTTGGTGGGAGACGGCAGATGCGTTAATATATATATATATATATATATATATATAATTGGGTTGTCTGAATGTGCGTGGATGTAGTGCGGATGATAAGAAAGAGATGATTGCCGATGTTATGAATGAAAAGAAGTTGGATGTCCTGGCCCTAAGCGAAACAAAGCTGAAGGGGGTAGGCGAGTTTCAGTGGGGAGAAATAAATGGGATTAAGTCAGGAGTATCTGAGAGAGTTAGAGCTAAGGAAGGGGTAGCAATAATGTTGAAGGATCAGTTATGGAAGGAAAAGAGGGAATATAAATGTGTAAATTCAAGGATTATGTGGATTAAAATAAGGGTCGGATGCGAAAAGTGGGTCATAATAAGCGTGTATGCACCTGGAGAAGAGAGGAGGTAGAGGAGAGAGAGAGATTTTGGGAGATGGTAAGCGAATGTATAGGAACTTTTGAACCAAATGAGAGAGTAATTGTGGTAGGGGACCTAAATGCTAAAGTGGGAGAAACATGCAGAGAGGGTGTAGTAGGTAAGTTTGGGGTGCCAGGTGTAAATGATAATGGGAGCCCTTTGATTGAACTTTGTATAGAAAGGGTTTAGTTATAGGTAATACATATTTTAAGAAAAAGAGGATAAATAAGTATACAAGATATGATGTAGGGCGTAATGACAGTAGTTTGTTGGACTATGTATTGGTAGATAAAAGACTGTTGAGTAGACTTCAGGATGTACATGTTTATAGAGGGGCTACAGATATATCAGATCACTTTTTAGTTATAGCTACAGTGGGAGTAAAAGGTAGATGGGATACAAGGAAAATAGAATCAGTAAGTAAAAGAGAGGTGAAGGTTTATAAACTAAAAGAGGAGGCAGTTAGGGTAAGATATAAACAACTATTGGAGGATAGATGGGCTAGTGAGAGTGTAGGCAATGGGGTCGAAAATGTATGGGGTAGATTTAAAAATGTAGTGTTAGAGTGTTCAGCAGAAGTTTGTGGTTACAGGCGAGTGGGTGCGGAGGGAAGAGGAGCGATTGGTGGAATGATGATGTAAAGAGAGTAGTAAGGGAGAAAAGTTAGCATATGAGAGGTTTTTACAAAGTAGAAGTGATGCAAGGAGGGAAGAGTATATGGAGAGAAAAGAGAGGTTAAAAGTGGTGAAGCAATGTAAAAGAGAGCAGATGAGAGAGTGGGTGAGATGTTATCAGCAAATTTTGTTGAAAATAAGAAAAAGTTTTGGAATGAGATTAATAAGTTGAGGAA
>WNWK01037460.1:0-18498 GCA_009830355.1 Cherax destructor | reverse complement strand
CAAGACCAATAAACCAGCGGTTGCTTAATTTCTGATCTGGTCATCAACTACCAAAAACTCTCGTCAGAAGGTATTTTCCTGTTTTCTGACGAATAAAACACACACCACTCTCCTAAGGCGGAATTCCTCAAAAGTATTTCTCTGTGAAGTATTCTCATTCATGGCCCAAGTTTGTGTTGGTCTGGCTGCAGCGTGACGCCCCCACATGCATACATTACCTCCAAGTTCCGGGCAAAAGACTTAAGTGGCAGGTGTTGAAATATTGCTGAGTGTTTAACTTTGTTAATATGGCAGCAACACAGCTCTGGCCTGTTCCTTGGTGCTTCAGCTGTGACCTTTAATATTCAGCTTCGTGGCCCAGGGAAGTCTTAGTCTGCTCAAAACTTTCTTAATATCATTTAGAAGTGTTAATTTGTGTGTTTACAGAAATAGATTAGAAACATATATTTGAAAAGACTGTTAGAACTGGTTGTGACCTCAGTTGTCTAGAGAGAGCTATCAAGGCTGTCTGCGTTATGTGTACAGCAATATTCTCCTAATAGTATGAGGAAAAATAATAGTAAATATCAAGAATTTTGAGGGGGATAATTAATCCTAAGGTTATTAAAATACGCAGTTTTGGCGTATTTCGTGTCCAGGCTTTTTCTTAAGGAAGTCATTCAAAAACTTGAAAAGGTTGTGAAAAGTTATTTTAAGTGAGGTTAAAACTTTCCCAGTACCTCGTCTTGACATACTAACGTAGTGATAATGGGTTAGTAACTTAGTGATGATGGGTTAGTAACGTAGTGATAATGGGTTACTAACATATGATAATGGTTACTAACATATTGATAATGGGTTAGTAACGTAGTGATAATGTGTTACTAACATACTGATAATGGGTTACTAACATATTGATAATGGGTTAGTAACGTAGTGATAATGGGTTAGTAACATATTGATAATGGGTTAGTAACATGTTGATAATGGGTTACTAACATATTGATAATGGGTTAGTAACGTAGTGATAATGGGTTAGTAACGTAGTGATAATGGGTTGCTAACGTAGTGATAATGAATGCATTGATAATGGATAAAGTAATGCAGTGATAGTAAAGTCTGAGGCAGCTACTGTGAAAAGCTGTTCCACAAGGCACAGTACTTGCTCCCATCCTGTTCCTCATCCTCATATCGGATATAGACAGGGATATAAGCCACAGTGCTGTGTCTTCCTTTCCAGATGACACCCGAATCTGTATGACAGTGTCCACCGTTGAAGACACTGCAAGACTCCAAGCAGACATCAACCAAATCTTTAAATGGGCTGCAGAAAACAATATGAAGTTCAATGATAAAAATTTTTTATTCAGATACGAAAAGTAAAAAAAATTAAAATTCATCGGAGTACAAAACAAATTTCCCAACCCACACAATAGAGCAAAAAACTAATGTCAAAGACCTGGGAGTGATCATGTAAAGAGGTTCTCCCCTTAAAGGACCATAACACCGTAGCAATTGCATCTGCTAGAAAAATGACAGGGATGCCAAGCCCATGTTGACACTTTCCCAGATCGCTTGTTCTATCTAGGCTGGAATATTGCTGCACACTAACTGCACCTTTCAAGGCGGGTGAAATTGCTGCCCGAAAATGGAGAACCTTCACGGCACGCATAACTAAAATAAACCACCCTAAATTACGGGGAAAGGGGCTTGAAGTTCCAAAACCCTGTACTCTCTAGAACGCGGCGGGAGATACATTTTTATACATATGGAAAATTCTCGGGGGTTAGTACCAAACTTGCCCCGACCATCACTCCCTACGAAAGCAAAAGACTGGCAGGGATGTAACACCCCCTAATGAAGAGCAGGGGTCCACTAGACGTTGGGGGACAACACAATAAGTGTCAGGGGCCCAAGATTGTTCAACTGCCTCCCAGCATACATCAGGGGATTACCAAAAAACCCCCCTGGCTGTTTCAAGCAGGCACTGGCCCAGGCACCTAAAGTCGGTACCGCCCCCAGCCAGGCTGTGGCTCGAGTTGGACTCGTGGGGCCAGCAGTAACAACCTGGTTGATCAGGCTCGGGTCCAACATGAGGCCTGGTCACAGCCCGGGGCCGCAGGGCGTTGACCCCTGGAATTCTCTCCCAGGTAATAGTGGGTTAGAAAATGCAATGATAAGGGGGTTAATATTGTAGTGATAATGGGTTGGTAATGAAAAATAATGGGTTAGTAATGCAGTGATAATGGGTTAGTAATGCAGTGATAATGGGTTATAATGAAAAAGGAAAAGGGTTAGTAATGCAGTAATAATGGGTTAGTAATGCAGTAAAAAGGGTAAAGTAATGCAGTGATAAGGGGTTGGAAATTTTAGGATAAGGGGTTTAAATTTGCAGTGATAATGGGTTAAAAAACCAGTAATAATGGGTTAGTAATGCAGTGAAAAGGGGGTTTGGTAATGCAGTAATAATGGGTTAGTAATGAAATAAAAGGGTTAAGTAATGCAGTGATAATGGGTTAGAATTTTAGGATAAGGGGTTTAAATTTGCGTGATAATGGGTTAAAAAAGTATAATGGGTTAGTAATCTTGAAAAGAGGAATGAGTATAATGGGTTAGTAAGGAAAAGGAAAAGGTTAATAATGAGTGAAAATGGGTTAGTAATGAGGAAAATTTTGGGTTAATGCGTGATAAGGGGTTTAGAAATGAGTGATAATGGGTTAGTAATTTTGGATAAGGGGTTTAAGTAATGAGTAAATGGGTTAGTAAGGCATTTTAAAATTTTTTTAAAATTTAATTTTTAGTGGAAAAATGGGTTGGTAATGTGGATAAGGATTTGTAATACAGTAAAATTGGATTTTAATGCAGTGTTAATGTAGTGCTGGTGGAAATGACATTGGGAAGGGCAGGAGACAGGTGCTGCTGGATAAGTATAGGTCAGCCAGGGGAAGTAGTCAGGTCTAAGGGAGGGTCCCCAATCATAAAAGCTTTTTTGCCTAAAAAAGGGGTGGGCAATGAAGGGATGTTTGGGGCAATTGGTATAAATTTTTGGGCCCGGGACAGGTACTGCAAGGTTAATCCCATTCATTGATAACGGGGACAAATTTATGGCAAACGTGATATTTTGCAAGTGATGGGGTTTATCTTTTGGGGCTGGGTGGTTGCATTAGTGGTTTTTTGGTTTTACGTGCTTGTTGGAGTGTAAAAAGTGACATTTATGGGGGGATTCAGGGAAACCGGTTAGAGGATAAAAAGTACAGTGTCTACACTCGGGAAAGAGGGGGGGGGAATATTTGCAGTTTTGAACTGTAGTATCGACATTCCTCTGGCAAAACAGTAATGTAGTGAGTGGTGAAATTGTTTCTTCTTGTTTGGATCAAAATACTTCGATGGGAGATTGTAGTCAGCAAAATTTTGAAATCACGTGGGGGGTGTGGAAGCTCCCAGAGTGATGCCTTAAATTAGCCACAGATACCACAAGTAGCTAGGTAGCCTGGTTACAAGCGGGGCCCGGATTAAGGCATGGGGCTTTAGGTGGCAGCCCAGGGGCCCTCCGCCAGCTGGAGGGCCCCCAGAGATGTTCTCAACAAGACTAAACAAATCGAAAACACGTTTGGGAAACAAACCGCGGTTCGAACCCCCCCCGGGTGGTATGGTTTATGTTCTCAAAAACTTCAGTTTACTGAATATTAATTGTGGTTAGTCTTATGAAAATTAATTTAATATTTCTTTAGCTTTTTTCCTTTTTGAAAATATCACTGTGAGCCTCACAGAACCTGTATCCCACCGGCCTACAAAATCTTAATCCGGCTCTGGTTACAAGCCCTGTTTCTTCGTAGCCCCGGGCACACCAGTAAGCCTCAGGCATGGTATCATTCTCCTGTATGTATGTTCTGACCACACGAGTGATTTTATATCAATGCACCATGGCAGAAACAAGCGGGTAAAACAAAAAAAAAAAACCCGTTTGTTTCTGCGGGGTGCGCTGATATAAAATCGTTGGGTTGGTCAGAACAAAAAGAAAAGGGGGAAGAAAGGGAAAAAGAGGGGGAGAAAGAAAAAAAGATAGAGAGGGAGAGAGAGAAAAAGAAAGATAGAGAGGGAGAGAGGGAAAAAGAAAGAAAAGAAAAAAGAGGGAGAGAGAAAAAAGAAAGATAGAGAGGGAGAGAGAAAGAAAGAAAGAAGAGGGAGAGAGAAAGAAAAAAAAGGGGGAGAGGAGAGAAAGAAAGATAGAGGGGGAGAGAGAGAGAAAAAAAGATGAGAGGGAAAAAAAGAAAGATAGAGAGGGAGAGAGAGAGAAAGAAAGATAGAGAGGGAGAGAGAGAAGAAAGAAGAGAGGAGAGAGAGAAAGAAGAGGGGGGGGAAGAGAGAGAGAAAGAAAAAAGGAGAGGGAGAGAGAGAGAAAGAAAGAAGAGAGAGAGAGGGGGAGAGAGGGGGAGAGAGAGAGAGAGAGAGAGAGAGAGAGAGAGAGAGAAAAAGAGAGAGAGAAAGAGAGAGAGAGAGGGGGGCAATTTGTGTGTGTGTGTGTGTGTGTGTGTGTGTGTGTGTAAGTTTAACTCTGAAACATAAAATTTTAAATTGTTTTGTAAAGACAGGAAAGTTAAATTGGAAGAAGCTGACAGTATATTCCCCAGCTTCAAAACACATGTCGTCAACTGGTTTCTTGAAGCTTTTCCCATATATATAATACCATTCTCACACTCACACTCTGTTCCATTTAATTCTTATTTAACACTCCTACGCAGCCCCTAATGTACAGTGGACCCTCGGTTTGTGCACCTCCAAACCCAAAAATTATGTAAGTGTTTTTTTTGTAAGTGTACTTTTGGGGGTCTGAAATGACTAATCTAATTTACATTTGCCCTTAGGGGAACAAATTTTTTGGTAACGGCCTCAAACAGCACTGGAAAGAATTTTCAACGAAACCGGGGGTCCACTGTATACTCAAGCCTCTCCCTCTCACTACATCTTTCATAATCTTTCAAACCCATTTCCCCAAAAAATACACTTCCCATAGTTCATTGCTATTAAGACTGTTTTAAGAAGGAACCTGTGACCTAAAACATTACCCTGAACTATACACAAGTGGGGTTTTTTCATATCTAATTACTATCACCATAATATTCATTTCCCCTTTCTATTATCCAAAATTTTCTCTTAATCACAGCTTTCTTTTTTGGCCAAACCATTTCAACAACGTATTCTCCATATAAACACACTGATTTGGTGTCTTTACTTTGGTCAGCTAAATTTTTACCAAAAGTACATTTTCGGTTGCAAACTGAAAGCGGGGGGTAAATATTGTATAAAGAGGGTTTGGGGATGGAAACTTGTGGCAGTCGCGGTCCCGGAGGGTGACTAAAAATAAAATTTCCAGAGTGGGGGGTTGCTCACTTTTAAAGGGGTGTGCTGCCATATGTTAGAGCTTAAACAAAATAATATATATAGGGGGACACTAGATACACTGGTTATAAATTTGAATGATATCACTTGTGTACATACTGTACCATGGAACATCTTTACTTACATAAACTAAAAAAGATGCAATATCTTTATTAATATTTTTTTGTCAACCTACAATTTCCGTTATTAATTTTTATTGGAAATTTATTGGAAACTGGTTTTTTTGACCTAAAAATTTTAAAAACAAAACCAAACCAGTTAAATTTTAAAACATAAATTTGTTTTATTACCCCCAAGTTTTGATTTCCTTTTGAGTTTTTTCCCTAAAAATTCCCCCATGCCCCTTCCCCCAAAATTACAGTGGCCCCTCGGTTTTCTTTGGAAAATTCTTTCCAGAATGCTGTTTGAGTGCCGTTCCCAAAAACAATTTTGTTCCCATAAGGACAAATGTAAATTAGATTAGTCATTTGCCCCCCAAAAGTAATTTAAAAAGCACTTACGAAAATACATTTTACATAATTGTTCGATTTTTGGAGGTGCACGAAAACCGGGGGTCCCTGATAGATTTTAGGAAAATGTGCTTTGGACCAACCCTAAATTTGCGATCTGATTCTCTTTTGCAAACCCTTTCACCCCAAAGCCAAAAATATATTTTAAAATGAAGACAAGCGTTATCTTCCATTGAAAGGTTGACCAACTTCAGAACAAAGCCTTAGATATATCTATAAATACATTTTTTTTTTATATAAGTGTGTGTGTGCATGAGTGGGCTGTTTGTGTGTGTGTTTATGTGTGTGTTTCCCCAGAGCTGACATAGATGATACAGTTAATAAGATAGATAACATGATATCAGGCACTGGGAATAGTCTCATTATCTTTAGTGCAGCAGAAAATAATGGGAGCCCACGAGAAGACCCCCTTCCAAGTACGGGAAAAGCTATTGATTTAACTGGGGCGATCATATGCAGCATTCTACCTAAAATAGTAGTGCCCGGGAATGAATGTTTTGGGCGTTGATGTAAATTACTGGTTAGAATGTTACTATAATGAACTTGCAAAATAAATTATTTGAAATTCCTGTCACTTCTACGGCAATCATAATATGTATTTATGGTATGAGAGGGATTTTTTGGGGAAAAGGAAGATAGTTTTCCCCAATTTATAAATTACTTAAGAACTCCCGTACCTAATTACTGAATTAACTTCCATTCGGGTCGCTTAGAGAAACTTTTGGGATTTATTTTATCCGGGTGGGGTCCCATTTTTTTTTAAAAAAAAAAAAAAAAAAAAAATCTTGAGATTCATTCGATAATTTTGTGTCTATCCCCCCCAAAAGCACAGTGTCATAAGCAAAAAAACTGTGACAACTCTCACATTGTGTTAGATTCTTTAATTTCCCAAATCCCACACTTCTCCCCATCACTGCTTTTAAACCCCCACCCTTAAATACATTAATTAAACAACCATGCAGATATCACACATCCCTACCTAAGGCCTACTTTTGGGAAATAATCTACCCCTCTCTTACAAAACCCCAACCTGAGCCCACTATCCTCGTAAAAACTCATAACTGCTTTTCAGTAACCTACCCTCTATTCCCCAAAACTTGCAACATCTACCACATTGCTTTTATCCATCCCCATATGTCTTTTCCCAAAACCTAAATGAAACGAAAAATTCCTTCCCCATCTAAATACTGTTCACGATATGCTTCATTGAAACATTTGTTCTAGACATCCCCCACCCTTCCTAAAGCCTTTTTGTTCACCTTCGATACTGATCTCCGCCCTTTCTTTAATTCTTTTAATAATAACTCTACCATATACTTTACCAGGTATACTCCCCAGGTTTATTCCGCTATGATTCTTACAACCCTTTTATCCTCTTTGTCTTTTTAAAAAAAACGCTTTCTGCCAATTTCTTGGTACATTTCCCTCTTTTAAACATTTATTGAATAAAAGCACTAACCATTCTAGAATTATATCCCCACCTGCTTTTAAGAGTTTTGTCTTGATCCCCCTGAATCCCAGGATGTTCCCCTTTTATTTTTTCCCACCGCCTCATGCACCTCTCTCAAAACCCTTTCCCCTCTGGCCCCTTCCCCCACTCCTAAAAAATGCTATACCTCCCCGGCCAATGCATGAAATCAAAGCTTTCCTATTTTAATCAACATTTAACAGTTCCTCAAAATATTCCCCCCATCTTCCCAAACGTCCCACTCCCAGTCTAATAACTCTTCTGTTCCGTTTCCGTCATCCATTCGTTTTTCCCATGTTTTTCAACTTGCTAATCTCACTACAAAAAATTTTCTTATTCTCATCAAAATTTGTTTTACAGCACCCACCCCCCTTTCATTTGTTCCCTTTCTACATTACCTTCCCACTCTCATAATCAGTTTTTTTCTATATATCTTTCCCTTCTTATATAACCTCTGCTTTGTAAAAATCTATCATATGCCAACTTTTTTTGTCTTACCACTCTGTTTCCCCATCATTCCACCAGTCACTCCCCTCTCACAAACACTCTCCCGTATCCATGAACTTCTGCTCAATATTCAAAATTGTATTGTTATTTTCCATAACTCTTCAACCTCCTTACCCATACTGTCACTAGCCTATCTTTTTACAAATAGTTATTTTTATCTTAACCCTAACTACATCCTCCTTCAGTTCCTTGATAATGTGGAAATCATGAAAACGCTTGGGAAATTTTACTATTTTTTACTGTGGTTGTTCTGCATATTGTGATGTCACCTGTTTACTGTGATCTTGTAAATATATATGTATGTTTTATATATGTCGACCAATAAAAACTGGTTAATTAGCAACAACTCAATTAAAATTAAGTCCTTTCTAAAAATTTCTATAATACATTTAAAGATATATTTTTTTTTTGGTAATATAAAAAATTTAAAGATTTTTTTACCAAAAAATTGGAAACTTACCTAACCTTATTATAACGAGCGTAATTTAATTTAATTTTAAACCCAAATAAATATATTTTTTTTATAAGTTTACAATAATTTAATAAACATACACAATGAAGTATATTTCGTTTGTTAGGTTCAGAATGATTTTTTCGAAATTAATGCATACACAAATTTTCGCTTGCCTTATTCGGCAAGAAGGGGGCTATTTAAGCCAAAATCGCAAGTTTTACTTATTTGAGACCCACCCAATTGAAATCAATTTGCCCGTATATCAAATAAATTTTTTTTCATTGAAAAAATTTTAAATGCCATTAATCCATTCCAGCCCTCAAAAAAACCCCACCATTTTTTTGTTATGGGATTTTTAAAAAAGAAAAAAAAGTATTTATAAAAAAATATTGTTTACTCCACCCACCACCGTCAATACTCCACCCCCCCACCATCTCTACTACACCCACCACCCCCACTACTCCCCCCACCACCATATCTACTCCCCACCTTATCACTACTTTATCCACCACCATCACTACTCCACCCACCACTGTCAGTACTCCACCCACCACCATCCCCCTCTCCACCCACCACTGTCAGTACTCCACCCACCATTGTCAGTACTCCACCCCCCCACTGTCAAAACTCCACCCCCCACCCCTTTAGTACCCACCCACCACCATCACTACTCCACTCACCACCATCTCTACTCCACCCCCCCACCCCCACTACTCCACCCACCACCATATCTACTCCACTCACCCCCTTTTAACTACTCCCCCCCCCCCACCCCCCCATTTCTACTCCACCCCCCCACCCTCACTACTCAACCCCCCCACCATCACTGCCCCCCCTCCACCATCACTACTCCACCCCCCACTGCCGGGACCCCCCACCCACCACCATCACTACTCCACCCCCCCCATCACTACTCCACCCACCACTGTCAGTTAAACCCCACCCCCCCCACCCCATTCCCCCCTTACTCCACCCACCACCATACTACTCCACCCACCACCTTCTACTCCACCCACCACCATCCTTTTTTTCCCCCCCACCCCCCATATCTACTCCACCCACCACCATCCCCTCCACCCCCCCACCATCACTACTCCACCCCCCACTGTCAGTACTCCACCCACCACCATCACTACTCCACCCCCCACTGTCAGTACTCCACCCACCACCATCACTACTCCACCCACCACCATCCACCCACCCACCACTGCAGTACTCCACCCACCACCATCCTCTCCACCCACCACCATATCTACCCACCCACCACCATCACTACTCCACCCACCACCATCACTACTCCACCCACCACTGTCAGTACTCCACCCACCACCATCACTACTCCACCCCCCACCATCACTACTCCACCCACCACTATCAGTACTCCACCCACCACTATCAGTACTCCACCCACCACCAATTTTCCCCCCCCACACCCCCCCACCACCATCACTACTCCACCCCCCCACCATCCCCCCCTACGCCACCCACCACCTATCATAAACCCCCCCCCCAAACCCCCCCCTTAATGTTTCTGGAAAAATTCTAAATGCAGAAATGGAGGTTACCTCTTCCCCGGTTTATACGAGAACCAAACAAGGGGCGAGATGCCTCACCCTCTGGGATTGGTATGGGATTATCGTTCCAAATTATGTCTTTGAAGACCATGGGGGGATGGGACGAAGTACCTCACATTTTTCTGGGGACAAAAATTGGATTTGAAGCTCCGCCCTTTTTTTGAACCTCCCCTTTTTTAAATTTTTGGGGGTTGCAATTTAAGAAAAATTGGAAAAAATGGCCCCACGCCTCCCGAATTTTTTCGGAAAAAAACTCCAAAAAGGTTTGAGGCACTTCGTTTTTTTAAGGGGTCAAAGGGGGACCACTGTTTTTTTTTTTTTTTTTTTTTTTTTTTTTTTTTTTTTTTTTTTTTTTTTTTTTTTTTTTTTTTTTTTTTTTTTTTTTTTTTTTTTTTTTTTTTTTTTTATATACTTTTTTTAAAATATAAAATATATATATATATATTTCAAAAAAAAAAATTCCCTTTTTTTTTTTTTTTTTTTTTTTTTTTTTTTCACCCCCAAAGGGAGGGTGACCCCAAAAAGAAAGAAAATCCCCAAAAATGAAATACTTTCATCATCATTCAACACTTTCACCACACTCATATATAATCACTGTCTTTGCAGAGGCGCCCCAGATCGAAAAGCTGAGAATAGTCCCCCCCAGCTGTCACCTTCCCCGACCCCCCCTTTAAAGTGCAGGCATTGTATTCCCATTTCCAGGACTCCAAAATCCAACTAAATCAATTAACTGGTTTCCCTGAATCCCCCACAAAATGTTACCCTGCTCACACTCCCAGCTCGCCCGGTCCCAAAAAACCCTTCGTCTCCATTCACTCCCATCTAACACGCTCACACATGCTTGCTGGAAGTCCAAACCCCTCGCCCACAAAAACCCTTCTTTACCCCCCCCCTCCCAAACCTTTCTAGGACGACCCCTACCCCCCCTTCCTTCCCTACAGATTTATACGCTCTCCAAGTCATTCTACTTTGATCCATTCTCTCTAAATGACCAAACCACCCAACAACCCCCTTCAGCCCTCTGACAAATACTTTTAGTAACTCCACACCTTCTCCTAATTTCCCATTCCCAATTTTTGCCTAATATTTAACCACACATTTCCCTTTGACAGGACATTTTACTGCCTCCAGCAGTGGAGGCAGCAGTGTGTGTGTGTATACAAAAAGTTTGTCAAGCTTTGGGGAATATTGACAGAATACTTAGATGAGAACAGAATATACATTTCAGGCCCAATCACTTCAGGGGAAAACCCAGGTAGCAAGTCATTTGCCCTGCTTAAAAAAACAGTCGGAGGAGGGAATTTTAGGGGAATGAAGCCAATAACATATATATAATCATATCATTCAGTATTTTAGCAGCGATTTCCCATTAGATGAACAAACCACCTCATCAATGAGTGTTTATTTACATGGAGAGCCAATCACAAAGATTTAAGTTGATAAAGATAGTGATGGAGAATGTCAAGTACAAGAACACAAAGGAAATGACGAAGATAGGGGAAAAGAACGTTTTTCTGAAAATGATTTTCACTGCTTAGATGAAGGAACCTAGAAAAAAAATCAGATAAAGATAAAATGATTACTTTCAGACTGAAAAAAGGGTAAAGATAAAGTGATTACTTTCAGACTGAAAGGAGGGTTTTCCCAGATATTGTATAACAGGAAACAATGACCTGAAAAAAAAACTAGTGAAGTAGTTTATGAAATATTGGCTGTAGAGGGGCCAGGGGTCAGTGGCAAGACCTGGTGGGGTCCACAGGACATCTAAAATTTTTTAAACGATTAAGTCTGAATGTACAACTGAAACGAAAATCTACAGAAAAGAAGACCAAAAAAAAGAAGCGAGCGGAGTCGCCTCTTTGAGTGAATACACAAAATGGGAGTCCGTCAGCCCAGATGGTCTGTCTCTGAGCCTAAAAAAGAGCACAGTGGTGAAAAGAGAAGCACAAATAATTTTAAAAGAACTTAACAAAAGGGTAAACCCAAAAACGACACTGCAACCGTCATCAGAAGGGTGATAGCCATGAAGAACCAAGTAATAAAATTAATAATTTAAGAAATAGAGATTAATGGAAATGACACGGAATTCTGTGTGAGGCTGAAGAGGCAGTTCAAAAGATGTCCATTGTAGATTTTGGGGCAGCACAGTAAAGATGGAAAAATAATATAAACCAGCAAGACTGGAAAAAAGTTTTCCCCATGAGAAGATGAAGGGAAGAACTTACTGAGAGAGACATGGATATTTAAAAAAAAAATTAGCCCTGGGTAATATATGTTTTTTGCATTCTGGGAAAAAGGAGGGGATCATTTATGAACCACTTGCAAAAATAAATCTTCCGTAACTATCAGAAATGTGAAATAACCAAAGAAATGCCTAAAAGCACTAGGCTGTATAAATCTAAATTTAGCATTAATATAATCGGGAAGAATAATACTGGAGTACCTGGGAGAGAAAGTGATGTACAACAAAGCTGCTTCAGTTCTACGACAAGGTGACGGAGATTCAACAGGATAAACAATGGATAACCTGCACCCCGGCGTGTAAGGAGGAATTCTTTATGTACTACAATAGACACTGATCCCAAACTAGAAGAACGGGCAGGTATAAGGGAAAAAGGTGCTACGATTGATCATAGAATACTATGAAGGAAAAAAAACAGAGTGGTGGTCGGGGAGGTGATATTAGTACAAGCTGTGGTGTCATCGGTGTCCAGGGGGGTTTCCCGGACCATTACGGAAAGTTTGTGAAATAGTAAAACCACGATTGTAAACAACTCAGTGTTACTCAAATATGATACAGTACAAAAACTATGTACGCAAAATTAAATTCCCATCGACGCTTTTCCCCTTTGTGTTCAATTAACGAGGAGAAAAAAAAGCTGTGAAAATCTGTAAAACAGAATAGAAACCCGAGATGGTCAGAAAAATAATTACGGGAATTTAATCCAAGGAAACAATTAAGTTATGAACATTGGAGAAAAAAAAGACTGATGATGGAGTTTGATAGAACAGAGAGACAACAAAACCCCAAACAATAGATTTTAAAAAAAACATAACGAGCATATAGGTAGGGAGCACATGGCAGGATAGTGCCAGTAGCATGTAGGCACTGAGCAAAAATGAGAGTGCCTGTCAGGGAAAATAAAAAAAATATATTTAAATGTTCTTTATCGACATAGATGAAACCCACTATTCACTATCCCAAAATCTGCATAGATTCCTTTCTTGATGAAGTATATAAACTAAAAAAGTCAGAGATTTGCATCATGACTATTTATAAACCCACCAGGCCTAAACTTCTAGGATAAAAAAGGAACTAAATTTGGTGAAACATAGAAAGAAGAAGCAAAGAGACTGACAGTTAAGTGTAAGTCACTCTGGGGATTCGGTGGAATCGGAACGTGGTTGATATGAAGTATTTCTTCACCTCAAGTGGCTAGGAAGGGAATGATTTAAATGAAACAAGCACTATAAAAGTTTCCCGTATAAATAAAAAAAGGACCATTAGACAGGGAATTTTTAAACCATTATAAAGAAGGTAGAGCGAGCTGGGAAAGGGGAGGACTGGGTTTTCCCAGGAACTGTTAAACCAGTTTAGATAAGAGGCGAGGCTGGGAGATGAGACTCGGTTTTCCCGGGAAACTTGTTAAACCATTTATAGAAGGTAGAGCGAGGCTAGGAGATGAGACTCTTTTCCCGGGAATTTGTTAAACCAGTTATAGAAGGAAAGGGGCGAGGCTAGGAGATGGACTCGGTTTCCAGGAACTTGTTAAACCAGTTATAAAAAGGTAAGAGCGAGGCTGGGAGATGAGACTCAGTCCCCAGAAATAGGCATGTAAAAAGAAGTGAGCAGACGCAAGACACATAAGGCCAAGCTTCAGAAAAGGATTGGTTGGGAAAGTTACGTACTAACCGGGGGGAGTAGAACAGATGGTACTAAGGTGAGACATCCTTATCACCAGCACCATGCACTAAAACTCTAACAAGATCTCAAGCAGGTACTGCCCCAGGGGGCGCCTTTCATTATAACACTATTTTTTTTCTCTCTCGTATTTGAATCAATGTTTCGATTAATCCTCTTAAAAGTTATGTGAATTTTTTTTCATTGTCAATTAAAGCTTGAAGCATGAGTGTTTACAAGAGGCTCTTTTGCTGCGGGAAAAAGATTAACTAAAATGTATAGGTAGTTGTGCGATCTCCCCCAATGTACAGTGTACATAAAGATCAAAGCAATTAAAAATATAAATATTTAATTAAGTACATAACTATGACTTACTGGCTTTTTCCGAATGAACTTTTCGGAAGAAGTATTTTCCCGTTATTATACAGAAACTAATTTCCTTAATAAAACTGATAAATAAAAACTAGCACAACCCCCCAAAATCATGTAAAGGGTTCTTATAGAATATCACATCCAAATGAAAGTCTGAACTGCATTTACAGAAAGTTTGAACTGCATTTATAGAAAGTTTGAAATGCATTTACAGAAAGTTTGAACTGCATTTATAGAAAGTTTGAACTGCCAAAAATTTACAGAAAAAGTTTTGAAAATGCATTTACAGAAAGTTTGAACTGCATTTACAGAAAGTTTGAAAAACATTTACAAAAATTTGAACTGCATTTATAGAAGTTTGAAATGCATTTCAGAAAGTTTGAACTGCATTTATAGAAAGTTTGAACTGTTTACAGAAAGTTTGAACTGCTTTTCAGAAAGTTTGAACTGCATTTACAGAAAGTCTGAATTGCATTTACAGAAAGTTTGAACTTCTTTTACAGAAATTAAGCATAAGGTCCCCTTTTTTATAATGCACCCCTTATCTTTAAATCCCCTGTACCTGACTGAAGAAGTCTCCCCGTGGTGAAATGTTACTTAAAAGAACCAAACTGTTGCAATTTTTTTAATCATCAACTTGGCGGTTTTATATACTATTTTCAACATATCAGACTGAAGCAATTCAGAATACTTATGATGTCAGAGTTTAGTAACTCGTCAGGTTGAAGGCCATACTTAAGATATTTTAAGGGAAAAAGCGGATGTCATTTAAAAAATAAAATTAACAAATTTGCACCACATTCCAAAACAATACCAAGTTTTCTCCAAATGGTTATAGAAAGATCATAATTTTTAAAGGGGTGGACCCGGGAAGCCAGCGGGAAAGGGTTGATCAGATGACCAAAATCTCCAACGGCAGGTTTATCTAAGACCGGCAGGAAAAACTTTTCCTGTGTCTGAAAAACCTTACCTAATAACGTGAGTTTACCAGAGTTGAAAATTTGAGGCTAATTGGATGGGCGTTCTCCAGTTATAAACTAAAATCTTGAATGAAATTAAATGTGCGGTTCTGGAATAAACCAAAAGAAAATAAGATATTTAAGATTCCCTAAACTACTGAAACTTAAAACCCCAAAAAAATCAATTTTCAAATTTTCCATTTTTTACAGTCCCCCCTCCTTAACGACGGAGATAGGGACTTGACTGAATGACACACTGACTTACTAAAAAAGTGTATGTTTTTTGATTTCTGTAATGGTCGTTGCCCTTTTTTTTAGGTTTGTGAAAAGGTTCAGATAACTAATGACATTTGATAAATTTAATTCATTGGAGAGCCTGTCGAACTCTGAGTAGTCGGAAAACAGAGCTTTAAAGTTGGGAGAGACAGTATTCAGCAAATTTTATTTAAATTTCTATAATCCAATACAAAAATACTTGATTATTGTTTGAAAAAACTGAATATTTATTCCTTCGCAGCTAAAAAAAACAAAAAAAAACTGAGTTTGGGTCAAACGTTGAAACTGGTACGTCTTACATAACCAAAGTTTCCTCTCGGTATAAACAATGCCCCTATTCAAAATCATAGAATGAACAGAAAAATTTTTTTTTTTCAACTTCAATAAAATTAACATACTGGAACCAACACAACAAAATACCAATGTGATAATGTATCTAATGAATCCTGGTGGTTTTTTGGGTCCCAGGACTAAACCCAAATTTTCTAAAAATATGTCCTATGTTTGTTTACATGCCGTCTTAAAGCATATTACAATGTAAACAGGAGGTTGTATCTGCGAGTTTCATTGTTCAGTGCACCACTTCGCTGCTATAATGAAACTGATCAAAAGAGGGGTTTCCCGTTATTGCTCATTAGTTTGTTTTACTGGGTTTCTGATCACGCTGCTGTTCAGGGCAATGAACATGCACCCCCCAAAGGAGGTTCCGGGGGTGGTGATCTTGAACCTGTACTCCCAAATTTATAGAATCAAACCTGAATGCCTTTATTAGGGGCCCCTAGGAATTTAGCGTTCCCCCTTGAATGTAATAGTGAATATACAAATAATGCTGCTGGGTCACCATTTAAGAACTGCCAATATCTCATTTATAAAATAATAATATAATATCTCTATTTACAAAAAGTACATGTACAAGGTATACAGGCCTAGCTGACATCAGTGACATAATACTTTTAAAGCAACTTTTTTGCAGACATTTCGGGAAAATTGGTCAGTTTTGTCCCAGGATCGCCCCCCACCAGTCGACTAACACCCAGGTCCAATTTTACTGATGGGTGAACATAGACAACGGTGTGAAACCGATGTTTCCACCCCCCAAAAATCAAACCCCGGACCCCCCCCCGTGTGAAGCGAAAATTTTGTCACCAGGCCAAAGGCACCGGGGGTCTTCTTAAAATTTTTTCCATTCTCTAAATCACAGGCAATGACCCTGCTCGCTGTTAGATCACAATAATTTTCTATTGACCCAAATTTGGGGTCCTGTCCATCTCTCCTCCGTCGGGTCTGGAAAACTATCCTTCCCATTTACAATCGTAGTCACGTATAACACGTAGAAAAAACCCCTCGCGCCTCTCAGCCAACATGACTGGCCAAATTATTATTTTGCCATTTTTTATAATTATTTTCCCCTAATTTCGGAGAGAAAAAAAGGTTCCCTCCTAAGCTTTCCCTAGCACCCCCCCACCCAGTTCTGTATGACCCATAGGGTTTGAGAACCTCTTTAATATAATAATATAAAATTGTTTGGGAAATTTTTCCATTTTAAATGCGTTTAACTCAACGTTTAACCTCAAGGAAAAAAAATTTTGGGGTTTTCCCAGGTTCTCTACATATGCTGCTATGTATGATCTATGTAACTGTATTTGTGTATACCTGAATAAACTTACCTACTTATATCAACTCTTTATTTATATCCCGGTACAAAAAAGGAAACCTCCTGATAAAAAAAGCAAACCCTTTGGTCAGGTTAAAAAATTCATAAAGAAAAAGGACAAGTGTTTTCCCGGGGCTTAGCCATTTACCCCCCTTGTAAACTGGGAGTCATCTGGCTGAGACCTTCCGCGGGAACGGTCCCCCCCCCAAAAATTAAGATTATATCTGCCCCGTGTCCTTGTTTGAATTCCCTTGTATATCAAAATGCTATAAAAAAAAATGATAAACTAGAAACAGCTCAAAATAACCCCATGTCATTAAGGTTTATGAATATTAGATGATCTAAAATATTCCCCTACTGGAAATACAAATTATCCCCCAAAAATCACACTGCTGTAATTTCCCCGAAGAAAATGTAAAATATCTTTTGGCAGCAAACAAATTGGTGGCTCCCGTTTTGGAACTTTCCCTACTGTACCTCCCCTATTAACTGAAAAAGGTCAACCAAATTAACTACTCTGTTATAAAGGACAGAGCTGCAGTGATAGTCTGTGCGGTATATTTCAAAAGTTTAGTTAAAATTAAAACAACAAAAAGGGGCCTACATTTAAAGGTGTTAGTAAAGGGTGTTACTAAAGGTGTTCAAAAAAAGGGGGATACAAAAAAAGAAAAAACTGCAATGGCCCCCTGGCCTTGGGTGAAAGCTCCCCCACACGGCGAGTGTCAGGTTCGATTCCCCCGAGGGAGAAACATTGGGGGTGTTTCCCACCGGTTATCTATGTTCCCAATCAGTAAAATGGATACCTGGGTATTAGTCGAGGGGGGGCGATCCTGGGGCAAAAATTACCTAATTTGCGGAAATCTCTGCATAAAAGTACTTTATATCAGTAGTATGTCAAGATGTTAGTTAGGCATGTATACCATGCATGTCTTGTATAAATAAAGATATTATAATTATTATTAATCAATAGACATATGCCTTGGATAGAATCACTATAAACATTGCTTCCATTACAGGTGGTCAAAATTTAGGTGTCTGGGTCATGGATTACTAATATTATTTTCTTGAGAAAGGAAAAAAAATGAAGATACATTAGAATATCTTCAGGACATTATGTTGCTTTGAAAAAATGTTTCTGGGGTTCCCGCGGTATATTGTTCTGGTTTGCAACAGTAATATTGTTCGGGGTTCCACGTATATTGTTCTGGGGTTGCAACAGTAATATTGTTCTGGTGTTCCCCAGTAATTGTTCTGGTGTTCAGCAGTATATTGTTCTGGTGTTCCCCAGTATATTGTTCTGGTGTTCCAGTTTTTGTTCTGGTGTTCCAGTATATTGTTCTGGTGTTCCCCAGTATATTGTTCGGTGTTGCAACAGTAATATTGTTCTGGTGTTCCAGAATATTGTTTTGGGGGTTCCCCAAGTATTGTTTTGGTGTTCCCGCAGT
>WNWK01037459.1:0-18500 GCA_009830355.1 Cherax destructor | reverse complement strand
GTGTGTCGAGGCTCAGCGAGACGCTACTCTACAGAGTTATGAGGCCGCGACCTCTAGTTATTATCTCTCTCTCTCTCTCTCTCTCTCTCTCCTCTCTCTCTCTCTCTCTCTCTCTCTCTCTCTCTCTCTCTCTCTCTCCTTGTAATGAGGTCAAGACGGATGTTATTACGAGAATTTAGCTCAATAAGTGACTGGGAAAGTGTGGTTGTTGTTGACGCGACAAGTGAAAGCTGGGGCAGTTGTACTCATCTTTCTTCTAACTTTAAAGTCTGCTGGAGAGAGAAGGAGAGAGAGGGGGGGAAAGAGGGAGAGAGGTAGAGTAAGGGAGGGGGGAAAGAGAAAGGAAGACAAGAAGAATGGGAAGGGATAGATTAAGGGATGGGGGTGAGGTTATAGACGATGTTGTTACGTTGGTCAAGGGGAAGTAAGAGAAGAGAAGTATAAGAGGGGAAGTATTGTTCCTCCTCCTCTTCTTCCTCTTCTTCCTCCTCCTCTTCTTCCTCTTCTTCCTCCTCCTCCTGCTCCTCCCCAAGATAAAAATATCATTAATTAGTTTCGTGGGAAAATTGAACCTGAATGATTTTCTTTGATGTTGAGATCATGCTGACATCATGTTGATGTCATGTTGACGTTATATTGACGTCATGTTCATGTCATTTTGATGTCATAATGAAGCTCCGTTGACGTCATACCTTTGTCGTGTTGACGGAAAGTTAATTCCACTGTAGCACCATGTTGACGGGTGTTTAAATGGCCTTCCCATCACACAAGCTTCAAGGGGCATTTAAACGAGCCAGGAAAAATTGCTCTTGTAAATAGTAAAGAAAAAAAAAAGGTCCAGATACTTCAAATTAATTTTTTTTTATAAGTTCAAATTAAATCAAATTGCGACAGGTATAATTTGTGTTCTAATTAGCACACTATCTTCTAGGTTTCAGGTGTTAAAAATTCCGTAACACGGGTCGTTAGGTGAAATAACAGGGAACTTGGCTTCTGCTGACTTCAGCTAGTTCCATCACTGATGGGATCTCTGGGAACTTAGCTTTGTTTACCTTTCTAACTTCAGTTACTGCAGTCGCTTACACGGGTAAGTTACACTGTTAATATCACAGCTACTACACTCACCTTACACTGTCAACTTATACTGTTCAGAAGGCAGTGTTTACTTAACACGAGACTGAGACCTCTCCTCACCTAGCATCATGCAAGGATTTCACACCTCGTGGATACTGCATTATCCCTCACTGCAACTACGAGGTTTCTTGAGGTAACTTTATCTACATGTTACTGGCTTCAGTTTTGTCTCATGATGAGAGGTAACTAGGGTCAGATTTGGCAAAATTCGGAGCTCTGTGGGACCTGGGATTAGTGGAATGTTAATCTGAATGTCCCCCATTTTTGGAAAGATTCGTCATATTAATAAAAATAGACGTAGTTGCTAAGTTTAACCAATTTATATTATGTCAGAATATATTTGTGTTATTTACTTTTTTAAAATGTGAATGGAAAATTGTGTAAACTTGGAGTTTAGCGATTGGAGGCAACGTAATCATAACTGTGCACTCAGCCGCCCGTCCATAACACACAGGTAAGAATTACACATACGTGCAACATCTGGGTATCTTTATTGTAGACGTTTCTCCCTCCAGTGGCTTCATCAATACAAATTCAAGAACATAATATTAAAAAAAGATGAGGTAATCAGTCCCTCAGTCAAGGCTGAGGCACTAAAGCCACTGGAGGGCGAATCGTCTTCAATAAAGATACCCAGATGTTGCACATGTCTATTTTTTATCTAGTCAGTATTGTGTACGATTCATGTACAAGACACGCATGCTGTCAGAAGCAAGAAATTATATATTATTTAATATGCAAATAAGAGGTCGACGGAAGGAATGGTCAAGGACTGGGTCGCGGGGCGTTGACCCCGGAACACCCTCATACCTATTTACGCATGCGCTGACAGGCACCTGTTTACGCATGAGTTGACAGGCACCTGTTTACGCATGCATGATTGGTACGCTGAGACATAACAACATCATGTCTCATCTCTTTTCTATGCCTTTCTTTGTTTTATCTGTCAGGTTTCTCTGTCTGTCTGTCTGTTTGTCTGTCTGTCTGTCTGTCTGTCTGTCTGTCTGTCTGTCTGTCTGTCTGTCTCTCTCTCTCTCTCTCTCTCTCTCTCTCTCTCTCTCTCTTTGTTTTCACCACTTTTTCTTCCATTGTCTCTGATCATACCTTTCATATACCCCTCTATCATTGCACTCTTTCCCATCTCCCTCCCTACACTTCATTATTTCCCCCCTCCTATCTCCCTCTTTCCATCTTCCTCCCTCCTATTTCACTCTACCCATCTTCCTCTCTTTACCCACCGTCCACCTCTCTTTCTCCCTCCCTCCCTTCCATCTCCCTCCCTCGCCATCTTCTCTACTGTTTCTCTCCCTCCTCCGTTTTTCCCCTCCCTCCTATCTCCCTCTCCATTCTCAGAATTCTAATTACTCTTCCCTCATTCCCTCTTTCTCTTTACTGATTTACAACATTTAATTAGCAACTTTCTCTCTATTTAATTTTATTAAAAAAATTCCTTTGCTTCTCTCTCTCTCTTTCTTTCTTTCATACATTTTGCCTCTTCTTTCCACCATACTTCTTTAAGCATCTGTTATCCTCTCTCTCCCTTCGCCTCTGTTATATTATCTCCACATTGTCTCTCTTATCCCATTCCTGTTATCATATTCTTTTTGATCTCTCTTATCATATTCTTCCTGATCTCTGTTATCCTATCCCTCTTTTATCTTCATCTGGTCTCCCCCCCCCCGTTATCCTCCACCTTTCTCCCCCACTATTCTTCTCAGTTGGTAGGAGAGAGTAATAAGGTGTAGCAGAAACTTTGTGGGCGCCCTGGCCAGCAGGGAGAGCAGGATCCAGCGCTACAGAAGTCCTCCTGAATACCAAAGGAAGAGGATCAGCGATGCTCTTTCCGGTCACCTGGAGGTTCACGAACTTATTGTTTGGATGTTTACATCCTTCTTTTGATCATTTTCTAAGGTTATTTGAGTGTATTTTGTTTTTTTGCTGTTGTTGTTGCGTTTCCTCGCAAAGAACTGCGTCGACGGGTGAGTTATATTGGTATATCTTTTTTTTTAGAGAGAGAGAATATTAGTAATCTTAGGAAAGTTGAAGTAACACATTCACCATCATTCTTTCAACAGCTATTTCTAGGAAAGTGCGTGAACTTCGCAGTTTTAAATTACTCGGTGTACCGTCTCAAGACAGGACGGTGTCTTGAGAAAGACTCAGTTTACTGTCTCAAGACCAACAACACACATGTATGTTCATATGTTAGTGTTTTGCATTAAATTTGTGTGTTGTATCCCCTCGTGGGTGAACGTTAAGAGAATCAGTGATTTGTACAGGACAAACTGTTTTTCATCACAGTAGTGTCCAGTGGCTGGTGACGTGGCTGGTGACGTGCCTGGTGACGTGGCTGGTGACGTGCCTGGTGACGTGCCTGGTGACGTGGCTGGTGACGTGCCTGGTGACGTGGCTGGTGCTTGGTGACGTGTCTGATGCTTGATGAGGTGTCTGATGCTTAGTGACGCGTTTGATGCTTGGTGACGTACCTGGTGCCGGTGACGTGTCTTCTGACACGTCACCGGCATCTTGACCCAGGTGCCTAGATCCAGGTGACGTCACCGGATGCCTAGACCTAGGTGATGTGTATGTATGATTCTTGGTAACGTGCTTATTCTGTAGCTAGGGGGTGAGGTCACCTGGGAGGGGATGATGTCACCTGGGAGGGAATGAGATCACTGGGAAGGGATGAGGTCACCTGAGAGGGGATGAGGTCATCTGGGAGCGAATAAGATCACCTGGAAGGGGGATGAGATCAAGTGGATGGAAGGTGAGATCACCTGAGATGGGGTGAGGTCACCTGGAAGCAGGTGAGGTCACCTGAGATGGGATGAGGTCACCTGGAGGGAGGTGAGGTCACCTGTAAAGGTGAGGTTACCTATGAGGGGAATAAGGCCACCTGGGAGGGGGTGAGGTCACCTGAAAGGGGTGAGGTCACCTGGGAGGGGAGTGAGGTCACTTAGGAGGGATGAGGTCACCTGGGAGGGGGTGAGGTCACCTAGGAGATGGTGAGGTCACCTGGGAGAGGGTGAGGTCACCTGAAGAGGTGAGGTCACCTGGGAGGGGAGTGAGGTCACTTAGGAGGGATGAGGTCACCTGGGAGGGGGTGAGGTCACCTAGGAGATGGTGAGGTCACCTGGGAGAGGGTGAGGTCACCTAGGAAGGGGTGAGGTCACCTGGGAGGGGGTGAGGTCACCTAGGAGGGGGTGAGGTCACCTATGAGGGGGTGTTTTCACCAGGAGAGGGTGACGTCACCTAGGAGAGGGTGACGTCACCTAGGAGAGGGTGAGGTCACCTGGGAGAGGGTGAGGTCACCTAGGAGAGGGTGAGGTCACCTGGGAGAGGGTGAGGTCACCTGGGAGAGGGTGAGGTCACCTAGGAGAGGTGAGGTCACCTGGGAGAAGGTGAGGTCACCTGGAGAGGGTGACGTCACCTGGAGAGGGTGACGTCACCTGGGAGAGGGTGACGTCACCTAGGAGAGGGTGAGGTCACCTGGGAGAGTGAGGTCACCTGGGAGAGGGTGAGGTCACCTGGGAGAGGGTGAGGTCACCTGGGAGAGGGTGAGGTCACCTAGGAGAGGGTGAGGTCACCTGGGAGAAGGTGAGGTCACCTAGGAGAGGGTGACGTCACCTAGGAGAGGGTGAGGTCACCTGGGAGAGGGTGAGGTCACCTGGGAGGGGGTGAGGTCACCTAGAGAGGGTGAGGTCCCCTGACAAGCACATCCATATTACTTGACTCTAGTGGTACATGAATGACATATAATACCGTCAAGATGAAAATTAGACAATGTCTTCATCTGCTGCGCGTCCCTCACCTGTCGCCAGTATATAAGCGCCAGTCTTCATGTCTGGGCTTCAGACTCTTCACGACTACGGTGCTCTTCACACCAACTCCAAGGCTGAGCGACTGATTACCTCATCTTTTGTATATAGTTCTACTGTCTTCCAATTATCTCCATGAGTTTATATTAATAGAGCCACTGGAGGGCGAAACGTCTACAGTAAAGATACCCAGATATTGCACATGTGTCTAATTCTTCATCTTGATTCTAGTGTTTAAGTCCCCGGAAGTTCCCTTCTCATAAGATTTTCTCACAGCCTCTGCAAGGTATAATGTCGACCTTGTAGTGGTGTCTCCTGGTTTAGCTGCCTTTTAGAGGCTCTGTTTGCGACTCTAATGTTGATTTTGGGAAAGATTTTGGCTTGGTTACTTTTTGTTTGGTCAACTGGGAGTTCTGTGTATTTTGTTATCGGCGGGTTTCCCTTTGCTGTTACATGGGCTTTTTTTTGCTTATCTTTCACAGTGGGAGATGAGGTGTCACAGATGCAGCATCTCCATGATGAATGTAAATGGAGTCGTATTCCTTCCTGACGAACTTGAGGGACAGAGAGCTGATATGAGCGAGCGCTCACGAACCCTGTCATGATCCCTTGTTTAGTTCTGCTCTCATGGTGGTACAATGAAGTGTACAATATCGCTTTTATTGGCGGGGTTCGAGTAACCATGAGATCAAGTTTATCCACGTTTTTAATCATTACGTCCTTAAAAGATATCTGTCCGCCATGTTCCATCTCAACCAAGTTTCCCATGAACTAAAATTAAGTTGTAATAAACAACTGTTGATGAATAAACAGAAGGTTGGACAAGGGGCTCGAACCAGGGACCGTAAATTGACAGTCAGACGTTCTACCGTCGTGATGACGTCCTGTCCTTACGGAAAGTTAGAAGTTCCAAAAAGTAAAAGGTGGACACCTCCTGTGTTAACGTGTAGTTCGGTGATTGAAAAATTCCTGTGTGTTTATGAAGAGTTGGGAGTCCCTCGAGGCGGCAGGGCACTACGTGAGATCCTCTTCTTTTTTTTTTTTTTTTGATAGGTGAGAAAGTCCTTTTTTTTTTAGATAAAGTGTCGTAGAAAAGACAGATGTTTGTCCTCTTTGTTCCATTCCACTATGCTGTCTTCACTTTTGTTTAAACCTTGCCCAGCACCCTCTTCTAGTTTCCCCCTAACTAAGCTTATGATGGTCATTCCCAAACAGAATTTCCTCATACTCCCTCATTTCGTTCGCTGGTGCCTCTTCCTCTCCTGTTTCCTTCCTCTATCTTTCTCGTCTTCATTTTCCTCCTTTGTCCATAGGTCTTTGTGAAGGTCTAAAAAATCCTTGTATGGTGACCTGTGTGGCTTAGTGTTATAAAACTGTATCTCTCTCTCTCTCTCTCTCTCTCTCTCTCTCTCTCTCTCTCTCTCTCCTCTCTCTCTCACTCTCTCTCCACTCTCTCTCATTCTCTCTAGAATATTAATTACCCTATGTCGGGCAAGTAACATCATAGTGTTACTTGTTTTGACCAAATTAGAGCCTTTCCAGGGCTCCTGAGAGTGTTGAGATTGTCTCCGTTCAACAAGGGAACTCCTATTCGTCCAAAAGTAAACAATCAAAACACCCGGGTTCCTTCCCCACTGGAGTGAGTTAAGGCGTGAAGAGGTGTCGTCATAGGAGAGGCCGGTGCACAATCACTAGTTCGTAGTAATAATAACTGTGTAGACTCACATTCAAACTATGATAGTTACGGTGAAAATCGCAGGAGTTAGAAAAAACGTGTGTAACTGTAACGTGCCAGAAGGACATCAGAATAACTCCAGTGTAGTTTCTTGAAGAAGAATTGGGAGATGAAGAAGAATTGGGAGATGAAGAAGAATTGGGAGATGAAGAAGAATTAGGAGATGAAGAAGAATTGGGAGATGAAGAAGAATTGGGAGATGAAGAATAATTGGGAGATGAAGAAGAATTGGGAGATGAAGAAAAATTGGGAGATGAAGAAGAATTGGGAGATGGAGGAGAATAGGACTGGGAGGACGGAGATGTGGACCAACTTGAACTTGCCTTCACATCTCCTTTAAACATTTCCATCAGTCATGATACTCTAGTTGTTCTTGAAGCAATATGTGAGGTAATCCTCCTCATCTTCTTCTTCTTCTTCCTTCTCCTCCTCTTCCTATTTATTTTCTATTTTCGGTTCAATTCCAGTTACAACACATTCTAATTTTTAAAAATGGGAAAAAATAATAATAACGTTGCCCTTTACTACTACTACTACCATTACTACTACTACTATTAATATTATTACTACTACTACTACTACTCTCCTTCTACTATTACTACTGCTGCTGCTACTGCTCCTGCACTGCATCTACTAATACTATTACTACTATCACTATCCTCACTACATCTATAACCATTACACCAATTACTACCACCACTTCAATAACAATACCCAATTCAAGGTATTACCACCCAACTCCACCTGTAACATTTACTATTGCCGCTTCTACTACCCTCCACCACAACATCTACTACCACAACTACCACCACTGTTGCAGTTACTACCACTACTACAGTACCCACAACTACCACCACTACAACGACTACTACCACCATTACAGCAACTATTACCATCACTACAACAACAACTACTACCACCACTACTAGGCTGATAGCAAGATCTTGCAAGACGTGGTCGCTTCCCTGCAAC
Organism: Cherax destructor; assembly: GCA_009830355.1. NCBI lineage: Eukaryota > Metazoa > Arthropoda > Malacostraca > Decapoda > Parastacidae > Cherax > Cherax destructor. Next base: position 10,841 of record WNWK01037459.1, on the reverse strand, counting down.
AATGGGTGAATCAATGGACCTTAGCTCTGTTCTTATCAGTAGGAACATACAACTGATAACATTGAGAACTCTGATAGTATGTTAGTTGCCCCCTGAGAACGCCAGAGTAAGGGGTCTAAAGCCTCCCCCCCTTCCACCCCACATGCTCATGTTTCTGTTTGCCTCCCATATATACACCGCCCACACTAGCCCAAACCCATCTAAATCCACCTACACTAACAGAACGAACCCACTCCAGCTCAAAACAACCCACATCCACCCATACCAGCCCATATTTGCCCACAAAAACCCACACCCACCCATGTACACATTTATCCAACTTGAACGCCTTTCTTCTCGTACACATGTTGTTCCTTTTAGCCATATCTTCTTACCCCCCCCTCACCCACACCCACACATACACACACAGTGAAGAGGCGGGGCCAGGAGCTGTGAATCGACTCCTGCAACCACAATTAGGTGAGTACACACGCGCGAGAAAGCTCACGGAGCAGGGAGAATGGACCTAGTAGCGACCAGCAAAGAGGCAGGGGCAGGAGCTGTAACTCGACCCCTGTAACCACCCACACACACACAGAAGAAGCACAGGTGTCGTGAATGGAACAAAACCTAACTAAACAATTTTTAAGGCTAGTGCCACAAAGTTTTATTCCGAGAGGTCCACTATGCATGTGAGATATTCCAGTGCACATCTCTAGTTATCACAGTTAAACCACTGCCTCGCTATTGGTGGAGAAGATAAAAGGAAACTGGTATAATATATAATAATTCTCGGAAGTTTCACAAGCAAGATTAGTCGTCAAATAAACTTAAATCCAGAATGTTTCAGGTGTACTGTACATGTATTAGGGACCAGTAAGTTACCCTTCACACTAGAGTATTTACACATGGTACGTTACCCTTCACACTAGAGTATTTACACATGGTAAGTTACCCTTCACACTAGCGTATTTACACCTGGTAAGTTACCCTTCACACTAGAGTATTTACACATGGTAAGTTACCCTTCACACTAGAGTATTTACACATGGTAAGTTACCCTTCACACTAGCGTATTTACACCTGGTAAGTTACCCTTCACACTAGAGTATTTACACATGGTAAGTTACCCTTCACACTAGAGTATTTACACATGGTAAGTTACCCTTCACACTAGAGTATTTACACATGGTAAGTTACCCTTCACACTAGAGTATTTACACATGGTAAGTTACCCTTCACACTAGCGTATTTACACATGGTAAGTTACCCTTCACACTAGAGTATTTACACATGGTAAGTTACCCTTCACACTAGGTATTTACACATGGTAAGTTACCCTTCACTAAGTTTTACAAGTAGTTACCCTTCAACTAGGTATTTACATGGTAAGTACTTCACACTAGAGTATTTACACTGGTAAGTTACCCTTCACTGAGTATTTACACATGGTAAGTTACCCTTCACACTAGAGTTTTACACATGGTAAGTTCCCTTCACACTAGAGTATTTACATGGTAAGTTACCCTTCACACTGAGTATTTACATGGTAAGTTACCCTTCACACTAGAGTATTTACAAAGGTAAGTTACCCTTCACACTAGAGTATTTACACATGATAAGTTACCCATCACTAGGTATTTACACTGGTAAGTTACCCTTCACACTGAGTATTTACAATGGTAAGTTACCCTTCACACTAGAGTATTTAACATGGTAAGTTACCCTTCACACTAGAGTATTTACACATGGTAAGTTACCCTTCACACTGAGTATTTAACATGGTAAGTTACCCTTCACATAGGTATTTACACATCATAAGTTACCCTTCACACTAGAGTATTTACACATGGTAAGTTACCCTTCACACTAAAGTATTTACACATGGTAAGTTACCCTTCACACTAGAGTATTTACACATGGTAAGTTACCCTTCACACTAGAGTATTTACACAAGGTAAGTTACCCTTCACACTAGAGTATTTACACAAGGTAAGTTACCCTTCACACTAGAGTATTTACACATGGTAAGTTACCCTTCACTAGGTATTTACAATGGTAGAGTTCCCTTCCACTAAAGTGTTTACACATGGTAAGTTACCCTTCACACTAGAGTATTTACACATGGTAAGTTACCCTTCACACTAGAGTATTTACACATGGTAAGTTACCCTTCACACTAGAGTATTTACACATGGTAAGTTACCCTTCAAACTAGAGTATTTACACATGGTAAGTTACCCTTACACTAGCGTATTTACACCTGGTAAGTTACCCTTCACACTAGAGTATTTACACATGGTAAGTTCCCTTCACTAGGTGTTACACAAGGTAAGTTACCCTTCACACTAGAGTATTTACACAAGGTAAGTTACCCTTCACACTAGAGTATTTACACAAGGTAGTTACCCTTCACACTAGGTTTTACACAGGGTAAGTTACCCTTCACACTAGGTATTTACACCTGGTAAGTTACCCTTCACACTGAGTTTTACACATGGTAAGTTACCCTTCACACTAGGTATTTACACATGGTAAGTTACCCTTCATAAACGTATTTACACCTGGTAGAGTTACCCTTCACACTAGGTTTTACACATAGTAAGTTACCCTTCACACTAGAGTATTTACACAAGGTAAGTTACCCTTCACACTAGGTATTTACACATGGTAAGTTACCCTTCACACTAGATTATTTACCCCTGGGGGTTTCCCTTCACACTAGGTGTTAAAATGGTGGATTCCCCACTAGGTTTTACACATGGTAAGTTACCTTCACATTAGGTTTTACTGGAAAGTTACCCTTCACCCCTAGCGTATTTACACATGGTAAGTTCCCTTCCCCTAGGTATTTCAGGTAAGTTACCCTTCACATGGAGTTTTACACATGGTAAGTTACCCTTCACACTAGAGTGTTTACACTGGGTAAGTTACCCTTCACACTAGAGTATTTACACATGGTAAGTTACCCTTCACACTGGTTTTACATGCCGCCCACACCCAAGGAAACTCCAGTACCGTGAGACTAACTTCAGTGTGATTGTGTTGTTATGTTGGTCCGTGCTGAAAATATGTACCCAAGACAGGACTCGCAGCAATGGATTCAAGTTGGACAAATTCAGAGCTAATAAGGATATAGTGAAGTGCTGGTTTTGGCAAGAGAATATTAGATAAGTGGGACGAACTCCCAGGTAGCGCCATTGGGGCGAGAACGGTGGGAAGGTTTAAATATGACTGAACTAGTATATGAGTCGGTGTAATTGGGTGAGAGAGTTGGACGTGCCAAGCAAGGGCCAGTAGGCCAGTGCTCCATTGTTGTTATCTTAGCATCACGTCGAAGCTTCACATGTTCCTGATCAACAGTGACATTCCTTCACCTTCCGTTTCATTCTTCCTTCTTCAGTCTATGGTACCCTTCCGGGAATATCATATTTGCTATAATTCCTCTTAAAAAATATTTCGACACCAAATCCTGAGAGGTTGTTCACCTGGGATGTCACAAAGGCTTGCCAAGCATCCGTCCAGAACAAAAAGGTAATGAATCTCTCATTGTTTACTTGTAGCACCAGCAGCCACCACGACACTGCAGTGGTTAACTTTGTTATTTGGCTGTAAAGGCCATGGACTGCACGAGGGTCGTTGAAGCTCCATGTTACCTGTTTATCCTCAGTCACGAATACTTTGCTCCCTGTAACAGGGACTGGTAGCCTGGTAGTGTACATACACTGAGACATATACACCACTCGGTGTAGACAAAAGCAATAACAGGCAGCTTCAGATATTATAAAAAAAGAATAACATAGATGCTACGAAAATTTGTGACATTGTTTAATCTTAATGGAATGAACAAGCGTAAATTCTACATAGTTTACTATATATAAAACCATTAAAATCTTCAAATTGTTTTTGAGGCCTAAAGAATATATAAAAAAAAATCATCCTTTACAGAAAACGGAGAAGGAGAGACTATGCTAATTATGGCTACGTCTCCTCTTCTCACCTCTAAATTCCACGTAATATTAGCCGCGTCTTTATTTTTTCCAGCAGCGTTAATGGTGCTATTTTTATTATAATCTAAAACCATAACACACTTGCTTTAATAAAATATTAATAATATATATATATATATATATATATATATATATATATATATATATATATATATATATATATATATATGTCTTGCGATTAGGTAAAACTTGCGAATTTGGCTTAAATAGCAACACTCACCTTGCTATATAAGACAAGTGAAAATTGTGTATGCAATAATTTCGCCAAAATCATTCTGAACATAACGAAAAAAAATATTTCATTGTGTTTGTTTATTATTAAATTAATGTTAACGTATCTAAAATATATTTAGTTGGGTTAGGCTAAATTAAATTGCGCTTGTTGTAATTAAGGTTAGGTAGGTTTTCAAAGATTCTCTTGGTACAAAATTATAAATTCTTACATTAACATAAATGAAAAAAATATATCTTTAAACGTATAAAGAAAATTTTAGAAAGGACTTAATTTTAGATGAGTTCTTGCTAATTGACCAGTTTTACCTAATCGGCAGACATATATATATATATATATATATATATATATATATATATATATATATATATATATATATATATATATATATATATATATATTTATTTATTTATTTATTTATTTATTTATATAATTGCCGAATAGGTAAAACTGGTCAATTAGCAAAAACTCATTTAAGCTGTGGGTGATTTCTATCACAGGAAGAGGATGAACCAGCAAGGCTGGACCTCATAATTTTGTACCAAAGAACCTTAGATAACTTACCTAACCTTATTATAAAAAAGCAATTTAATTTAGCTTGATCAACTAAATATATTTTAGATAAGTTTAAGTAATTTAATAATAAACAGAGACAATGAAATGTTTTATTTAGTTAGGCCCAGAATGATTTTGCAATTATTTCATTCACAAATTTTCGCTTGTCTTATTCGGCAAGAAGAGCGTTGCTATTTATGCCAAAATAGCAACTTTACCTATTCAACGACATACGTATATATATATATATATATATATATATATATATATATATATATATATATATATTTTATATACGTTTATATATATATATATATATATATATATATATATATATATATATATATATATATATATATATATATATATATATATATATATATATATATATATATATATATATATATATATATAATATATATATGCAAAAAGATCACAGTAAACAGGTGATATCAAAATATCAAAACAACCACTATGAAAAAATAGAAGAATTCCAAGCGCTTTCGTGACTACTCACATTATCAAGGAACTATAACAGGAAACATGACAAGAAGGGCTTATATAAGGGGCGAACTACACCTCACAGTCACATCACCTAACAAAGACAACACCTCACAGTAGCGTAACATCTCACGACTCTGTGAAGAGGAACATAAGAAAGGACCTGAAACTCTTACCAAGAATTAAGATTAGTCCAATTTATCATTAAATTCTTCCAAATTTTATTAATTATAAATGAATCCAATTTATATAAACCAAAAGAAATATGCATATTATTTTCAAAACTGCTTTTAATGAAACATGATTTTATTATATTCCTCTCAACCATGGACTTGCTTGATACAACCTTCTCAGCATTTTGAAAATCAATTGGATGGTTAAAGTCTCTCACATGAATAAATAGAGCATTAGAATCTTGTCCAGTTCTAATGCTATATTTATGTTGTTTTAATCTTAGTTCAAGACTTTTACCAGTTTGACCATAATAAACTTTATCGCATATTTTACAGGAATCTTATAGACACATCCGTCAGCATTTTGGGGGAATTTTTTATCAAAAGTCTTTTACTGTATCAAGATTTTTAAATACAACTTTGATATTAAAATTCTTAAGAAAGGAAGGCATATCAACCAAGTTTTCATGGTAAGGAGAACCAACATATTTTTGGTTGAATAAGGTTGGTTGTCCCTTTTGGATTGTAAAAGTATTTCTAGCTATTTTAAAAGATTTATCAATTATGTTTCTTGGGTATTTTAAATCATTAGCTATTTCATAAATTTTAGAGATTTCTTCATCTATGAACTCTGGACTACAAATACGTAAAGCTCTCAAAAACATAGAAGAGAAAACCGACACTTTAACTCTATCTTGATGTGAAGAATAATAGTGTACATAGGAACAATTATTTGTAGGTTTTCTGTAAATTTTAAATTTAAAATCAATGTTACCCATAATAATAAAAACATCTAGGAAAGGCAATGAGTTATTTACTTCAAATTCAACAGTAAAATTTATAGAATGAGCTAAGCTATTTAATTTAACAAGGAAATGGTTTATGTCTACATTCTTAGGCATAAGGCACAAAATGTCATCAACATATATATACCACTTAGCTCTATTGGGAAGGATTGTTTAAGCAATCTTGTTTCGAAAATTCCATATATAAATTACTAAGAACAGGTGAAAGAGGATTTCATTGCCATACCAAACTTCTGAGTGTAAACTCATCATTAAAACAAATTTTGCATCAACAATACAAAGTTTAATAAGTTTAATGATAGTAGGAACTGGCAATGGTAAATCGTAATTAACCAGTTCTTCATTAAACTTATTAAACTTTGTATTGTTGATGCAAAATTTGTATTTAATGATGAGTTTTACACTCAGAAGTTTGGTATGGCAATGGGAAATCTCTTTCCCTGGAATTTATATATGGAATTTTTCGAAACAAGATTGCTCTGCCTCTTTATAAGCCTTCTTCTGACGTTTCCTTTTATAGTTCCTTGATAATGTGAGTAGTCACGAAAGCGCTTGGAATTCTTCTATTTTTTCATAGTGGTTGTTTTGCATAAATATATATATGTGTATTTAACGTAAAAGAGAGACAAGTTTGAGTACACATGGCTGTATCATGAGTACATATATCTTATATCTGTTTCTTGAGTGTACATTACTGTATTTTCAGCATATACGAATCCGCTGTAAGCCGCTTTTGCAGTTCAAATTTGTAATTTAAATTTTTAACGAAGACATTTCATGTTTGTTGAATGATTGAATAATGTAAGGAGTTGAACCTTGTTGCACGCAGTGTTTTGGCCCATCAGCCAGTCAGGTGCCAGACAGGAACCCAGCCAGTCAGGTGCCAGACAGGAACCCAGGCAGTCAGGTGCCAGACAGGAACCCAGGCAGTCAGGTGCCAGACAGGAACCCAGGCAGTCAGGTGCCAGACAGGAACCCAGGCAGTCAGGTGCCAGACAGGAACCCAGGCAGTCAGGTGCCAGACGGGAACCCAGGCAGTCAGGTGTCAGACAGGAACCCAGCCAGTCAGGTGTCAAACAGGAACCCAGGCAGTCAGGTGCCAGACGGGAACCCAGGCAGTCAGGTGTCAGACAGGAACCCAGCCAGTCAGGTGGAAATGAGACAGCCAGCCAGCTACAGTTCAGCCTGTCAGCCAGCCAGAAAATCAGACAGCCAAATGTTCAGCCAGTTAACAGCCCAGCCTGTCAGCCAGTCAGCCAGCTAGAGAATCAGCCAGCCAGTCAGCCACTCAGAATATTAATTAACCCTCAAATCAAAATTCCAGGGCGGCTTGTCTGCCCGTTGAAACTTAGAGCGTTGGGGGCGTCATTATCGAAGGCTCCAGGAGGAGGACGAGGAGGAGGAGGAAGAGGAAGAAGAGGAGTAGGAGGAGGAGGAAGAAGAGGAGGTCTGTCTCCAAGATGAATCTCCTCAATATTTCTCAGCTCCGGAGCCACTGGCGGCGTCTCTCGGGATCTCCAATAATTGTTACATCGTGTAAAAATCTACGGAAATAAATTGACTATTCTGATATTAGCGTCAGAAACAGTGGAAAGACAATGGAAGACACTTTATTCATTATTTGCCTGGAAGAGAGCGGTAAGCCGGCAGGCTGAGAGGCCTGCGGGAATGGGACTTGCCTCGGGGCATCACAGGGTCGAATTTGGGTCGGGTCTCGGGCGTGTGGGATGGTATTGTGGGCGCTGAGAGGTTACCACACCGACCCACGGAGTCGGCGCGCGGCCTTAGAAGCAGATGTTGATAATACAAGACTACTGCTATGATTCCAAATAATTTAACTCGGCGGTAATAACGAGAGAGGGCGAGCCGGCGGAGGGGATCCCATTTCAGGGGCCCAGGACCTAGCAGGATATCTTGCCGGCTGGATATCATCCTGGACACGTCGTGAAAAGATAGAGTGCAAGAGGGATTGCTCCTGAAGGTGAGGGTGGAAGGCGGTTGAAGGAGGTGGAGGAACGGAAAGGATTTTGTCGCGCTCTGAGAGAGAGAGAAGGCGGTAGGAGGCGCTGGCGGAGCCCGGGAATGCTCCTGAAGATCATCTTAGGAACAATAACTAGCTCGATATGGGGGTCTTATTGTCATGATAATGGAACTAGTTTGCATCGTAATGGGAGTCGTGTGTTGCTACGCGCGGGGGATATGACAAGGAGGGCCGCCCACTGTCTTCAGCTGCACTCGCGCACTCCCAACTTGCTTACTCTGAACTGTTTGGCGGCACGAACGTCAAAGAGACGTTTTTCCGCGCATTGCACCGTGTCTGCGTCAAGGCAGACACGTGCGTCTACTCAAGACGTGGAAATGTGAAGGCTAAGATGCCAGGTTATCGAGGGAGACGTGCGAGTTAAGCGAAGTTAACTACATCCTCACTAAGAAATTAAACAAGGATATGTAAGTTTAGCTTAGGGAGGAGGAAGTTTAGCTGTGTTTGTTGGGGGCAGAATTCGACGAATAGCTGGGTTTGTTAATGGGAAGTATAGCTGGGTTTGTTAATGGGAATTATAGCTGGGTTTGTTAGTGAAGAGGGGAGCACTTATTCATTAGAAGTTGCGTATCAGGGTTCCTTAGAGGGCGGATATGCAAGAGCTGCCGGATAACCGGACTCGGTAAGCGGTCCCCCGAAGTCCAATAGATACTCGATATTTTTCCCAGCTCCCTCTCTCTGTCTTTAACCCCCCCCCTCCGTCTCTCTCTCTCTCTCTCTCTCCTCTCTCTCTCTCTCTCTCTCTCTCTCTCTCTCTCAGTTTCGCCCTTCTCAGTGGTGATATTACGTTTCCCAGGACCAGTCTGGCTGCCAACTTACCTCGCTCACTCACTCGCCAGAAACGTCATTTTTGGGACCTAAGTTTGACGGACATCCTAACTTCCGTCTATAATTTGAATATATTGACTCGATGAAGGTAACGATATTCACTGAAGCTTAAATTACACGACCCCCTCTCCCCCCCCCCCCCCCCTCTCTCTCTCTCTCTCTCTCTCTCTCTCTCTCAGGAACATAGGAAGGTCCTGGCGTTATAGTGCTTGCACACGCACCTATGCCGAGGAACATAACATTGTTGGGAGACTAATTAATATTTCAGTTGTAGTGTGTACTCACCTAATTGTGGTTGCAGGGGTCGAGACTTCTCCTGGCCCCGCCTCTTCACTGACCGCTACTAGGTCCTTTTTTGCTTGAGTGAGGTTTGTAGCCTCTGGCCCCCCAGACTGTACTCCGTCTGGGTCTTCTTTGCCCTTCCCCAATCTTCATGACTTTGCACTTGGTGGGGTTGAACTCCAGGAGCCAGTTGCTGGACCAGGCTTGCAGCCTGTCCAGGTCCCTTTGTAGTTCTGCCTGGTCCTCTTCCATTGAATTATTCTCATCAACTTCCCACTTGCAAAAGGGACACTTCGGAGTCTATTCCTTCCGTCATGTCGTTCACAAATACTAGAAACAGCACCGGTCCTGGACTGACCCCTGTGGAACCCCACTCGTCACAGGCGCCCACTCTCGACACCTCGCCACGTACCATGACTCGCTGCTGTCTTCCTGACAGGTATTCCCTGATCCATTGTAGTGCCTTCCCTGTTATCCCTGCCTGGTCCTCCAGCTTTTGCACTATTCTCTTGTGTGGGACTGTGTCAAACGCCTTCATACAGCCCAAGAAAATACAATCTCCACCCACCCGTCTCTTGTCTTACTGCTGTCACCCTGTCATAAAACTCCCAAAGGGTTTTTGACACAGGATTTCCGTCCCTGAAACCATGTTGGCCGTCGTTGATAAGCTCATTCCTTTCTAGGTGCTCCACCACTCTTCTCCTGATAATCTTCTCCATGACTTTGCATACTGTACATGTCAGTGACACTGGTCTGTAGTTTAGTGCTACGTTTCTGTCTCCTTTTTTAATAATTGGGACTACATCCTACATTTGCTGTCTTCCATACCACAGGTAATCTCCCTGTTTCGATAGATGTGTTGAATATTGTTGTTAGTGGTACACATAGCGCCTCTGCTCCCTCTCTGAGGACCCATGGAGAGATGTTGTCCGGCCCCATCGCCTTTGAGGTATCTAGCTCACTCAGTAGCCTCTTCACTTCTTCCTCGGTTGTATGTATTGTGTCCAGCACTTGGTGGTGCACCCGACCTCTCCGTCTTTCTGGAGTTCCTTCTGTCTCCTCTGTGAACACTTCTTTGAATCTCATGTTGAGTTCCTCACATACTTCTCGGTCGTTTCTTGTGATCTTCCCTCCTTCCTTCCTGATCACCTGTGTGTATTTTTGTGTGTGTGTGTGTGTGTGTGTGTGTGTGTGTGTGTGTGTGTGTGTGTGTGTGTGAGTAATTATCCACACGTTGGTGATAATAACGAAAACGAGTGACAGTAATAATTATAATGACCATAACGATAACAACAACAGCAACAACAACATCACCACCACCCAACAACAATACCACCACCACCACTACAGACAACAACACCACCACCAACAACAACAACAACAATTATCTCAAATAATTCAAATAACCCAATAATTATTGTTATTATTATTATA
>WNWK01037458.1:0-18500 GCA_009830355.1 Cherax destructor | reverse complement strand
TTAAATTGATAAAATTTTTGAAATGATTAAAGTTTACATGAGTTCTTGCTAATTGACCAGTTTTGAGTTATTGTTTGTGTTGTTCCTCTGTCTTCCAAGTCTATATCCCTTTTTCACAATTTTTATTATTTACGTCTTTCAAGAGCACTGCGTCATCGGCAAACAGCAACAACAACAACAAAGAAGCGTACTAACTATTACACGCCACACTCAACATTGCAGACAACACATCTCTATTTCTAATAATAATAATAATTTTTATTTCTACAAGTACATGTACAAGGTATACAGGTCTACCTGACATCAATGACTTACTACTATATAGAAAGCCCCTTGTTATGCAAAGCATTTGCCGAAAATTAGATCAATTTTGTCCCAGGATGCCACCCACACCAGTCCACTAACACCCAGGTACCCATTTTATTGATGGGTGAACATTGGACAGGAGGTGTCTTATGGAAATACATCCTAATGTTTTCCAGCCGTACCGGGGGATCGATCCCCGGACCACAGTGTGTGACCTGAGTGCGTTAGCGATCGAGCTATGGGACACTCGCGTTTAACATTCACTTATTCCACATCCCAGCATGTCAACACATTCAACACCTGTGCTCTGAGACTAACCTTACTGCAAAACATTCCACTTCCTCCCTACACGTTATGACCTGAGCTTGACTCAACCCACAACACACCTAACACCTTACGATAACTTCCCGTCTATTCAATACATCTGCAACACCAGCCGGAGAGATCCACTCTCCTCCCTGTTGCAGGGCTTTGCTTTTCCTGTAGATGTAATGAAAATAACCTTTTCACGTTGACTGACTGTCCTTCACTACAGAGATGATCCATACATCTCTCTCCCACTCTAAACCCACTCAAAGATGATCTATACATTCGTCTCCCACTCTAAACCCACTCAAAGATGATCTATACATTCGTCTCCCACTCTAAACCCACTCCCAAAGATGATCTATACATTCGTCTCCACTCTAAACCCACTCAAAGATGATCTATACATTCGTCTCCCACTCTAAACCCACTCAAAGATGATCTATACATTCGTCTCCCACTCTAAACCCACTCAAAGATGATCTATACATTCGTCTCCCACTCTAAACCCACTCAAAGATGATCTATACATTCGTCTCCCACTCTAAACCCACTCAAAGATGATCTATACATTCGTCTCCCACTCTAAACCCACTCAAAGATGATCTATACATTCGTCTCCCACTCTAAACCCACTCAAAGATGATCTATACATTCGTCTCCCACTCTAAACCCACTCAAAGATGATCTATATATTCCTCTCCCACTCTAAACACACTCAGTTTTCAGGAAGTCCTGCCTCACTAAGGCTACCTGGTATACTACTTTACTCAGTCTACCTGGTATACTGCCCTACTCAGTCTACCTGGTATACTGCCCTACTCAGTCTACCTGGTATACTGCCTCACTCAGTCTACCTGGTATACTGCCCTACTCAGTCTACCTGGTATACTGCCTTACTCAGTCTACCTGGTATACTGCCTTACTCAGTCTACCTGGTATACTGCCCTACTCAGTCTACCTGGTATACTGCCCTACTCAGTCTACCTGGTATCTGCCTTACTCAGTCTACCTGGTATCGCCTACTCAGTCTACCTGGTATCTCCACGTCTACCTGGTATACTGCCTCACTTAGTCTACATAGTATACTGCCTCACTCAGTCTACCTGGTATACTGCCTCACTCAGTCTACCTGGTATACTGCCTCACTTAGTCTACCTGGAATACTGCCTCAATCAGTCTTCCTGGTATACTCCCTCACTCAGTCTACCTGGTATACTGCCTCACTGAGTTTACCTGGTACACTGCCTCACCTAGTCTACCTGGTATACTGCCTCACTCAGTCTACCTGGTATACTGCCTCACTAAGGCTACCTGGTATACTGCCTCACTAAGGCTACCTGGTATACTGCCTCACTAAGGCTACATGGTATACTGCCTCACTAAGGCTACCTGGTATACTGCCTCACTCAGTCTACCTGGTATACTGCCTCACTCAGTCTACCTGGTATACTGCCTCACCTAGTCTACCTGGTATACTGCCTCACTCAGTCTACCTGGTATACTGCCCCACTAAGGCTACCTGGTATACTGGCTCACTAAGGCTACCTGGTATACTGCCTCACTAAGGCTACCTGGTATACTGCCTCACTAAGGCTACCTGGTATACTGCCCCACTAAGGCTACCTGGTATACTGCCTCACTAAGGCTACCTGGTATACTGCCTCACTAGGGCTACCTAGTATACTGCCTCACTCAGTATACCTGGTATACTGCCCCACTAAGGCTACCTGGTATACTGCCTCACTAAGGCTACCTGGTATACTGTCTCACTAAGGCTACCTGGTATATTGCCTCACTAAGGCTACCTGGTATAACTCAAGAATCGTAATTTTCACCATTGTAAACAAACCACAGGACGGCCCTGAAATGAGCTCATGGCGAGTGAGTGGCGAAACTCCAAAGCTACGCGTTAACCACTGGGCCAGCTGGCTACAGTAAGATTCATCCAACTAGGTATATTTATACACCATAGGAAGGTTAGCATAGGCACCACTGTGACCACAAATGCATTTTTTACGACTCACTAGCCACGAGTTCAATTCCCACCCGTACCGTGTTTGTTACTTGTTATACACTGGACACACTCCAGCATGCTGATCACTTGCCTGTCACTCTTCAGGCTCTTTCCTCCGTCTTCTAGTCTTGATCTCTATCCCTCGATCCCAGTCTTACAGTCTTCCCGCTGCTCAAATAAACGTTTTTTCGTATCACATTCACTCAAATAGCTCTCATAAACCTTCTATACGACGTGTATACTTTGATGGCATACAGTGGCAACGGTATTTGTGAGGCTAACACTGCCGCAGCTCGGGAGGATCACCTGAATTGTTGTGATGCTGGAACACTCCTGCCAAGGTAGCTATTGAACGAATGATGGTCAATGTGTGTTTTTTTGGGTGGAGAGAGGGTGATGTCAACCAGGTTACATACTTTTAGTACAAGTTCTGAATGACCTTGCTGTACACAAGGGTGGTTCTGGACGACCCTTGGTTACCAAGGATGGTTCTGAACGACCTTACTGAACACAAGGGTGGTTCTGGACGACTCTTGGTTACCAAGGGTGGTTCTGGACGACCTTACTGTACACAAGAATAGTTCAGAACTACCTTATTGTACACAAGGGTGGTTCTGAACGACGTTATTATACACAAGGGTGGTTCTGAAACCCCTTATTGTACACGAAGGTAGTTCTGGATGACCTTATTGTACATAAGAGTAGTTCTGAACGCCCTTATTGCACACAAGGGTGGTTCTGGACGACCTTATTGTATATAAGGGTAGTTCTCAAAGACCTTATTGTACACAAGGGTGGTTATGGACGACGTTATTATACAAAAGAGTGGTTTGAACAACTGTATTGTACACAAGGGTGGTTCTGAACGACCCTTCTGGGCACAAGGGTAGTTCTGAACGACCTTATTGTACACAAGGGTAGTTCTGAACGACCTTATTGTACACAAGGGTAGTTCTGGACGACTTGTACGAGCTTCACAATCCTATAGTCCGCCAGGAAGGTTCTCGAGGGCCAGGTTTGTGTGGGCCATAATCCAAGGTCTGCCAAGGGGAGTCTTTGAGGACCAAGGACTGTATTGTGAGGACCTTAATCCAATAGATAGCCTGTGTGGGCTTAGCAGTGTGGTGTGTATTGTGTGTGAGAGATAACACGTCTCTCCTCTCTTCTCGATGATCGTAAATGCCAGAATTGAGTTCTCTACTTCTTCCCTGTAGCTCTGATCTGTGTTCCCCCCCCCCTCTCTCTCTCTCTCCAACACATATGTAACTCCATATGGGTGAGGAATTATTTGTAAAATATATCATTTGAAGTTTTCAAAGATTCTTATCATTGTAGTGTGTGTATGTATGTGTGTGTGTGTGTGTGTGTGTGTGTGTGTGTGTGTGTGTGTGTGTGTGTGTGTGTGTGTGTGTGTGTGTGTGTGTGTGTGTGTGTGTGTTCACCTATTTGTGATTGCAAAGGTCGACTCATAGCTCCTGGTCCCGCCTTTTTACTGATCGCTACTAGGTCCACTCATTACCTGCTCCATGAGCTTTATCAAACTTCGTCTTAAAACTATGTATGGTTCCTGCCTCCACTACGTCACTTGCCAGACTATTCCACTTCCTGACAACTCTATGACTAAAGAAATACTTACTAACATTCCTTTGACTCCTTGTTTCTGTGTCCAATCTCTGGGACATCCTGTCTCTGTTCACCTTGTCAATTTCTTGCAGTATTTTGTATGTCGTTATCATGTCTTCTCTAACCCTCCTGATCTCCAATGTCGTCAGGCCGATTTCCCTTAACTTTTCCTCGTAGGACATTCCCTTAGCTCTGGAACTAGTCTTATTGTAAACCTTTGCACTTTCTCTAATTTCTTGACGTGCTTGTGTGTGTGTGTGTGTGTGTGTGTGTGTGTGTGTGTGTGTGTGAGCGCCTCTATCAGCAATTATCATATTATTTAGTAATGATGGAAACACAAATTACTGCATAATGATGGGGATTATTATGACAGGTTATATCTGGTTAATTAACAATTAGTGGAGGTGTCCTGTGAAAGACACGATGATAATTTATGAATGGTTAGTCACGTTAAGACCTTATGGAAGGTCACTTGTGTTGACCTCTCTTGGTATGTTTGGGGTCACCTCGTGTGTTGCTGTTGTTTGTTGTGTTGTTGTTGTTGTCTGGGGTCACCTGGAGTGTTGTTGTTCTAGTGACCTGGTGTGTTTTGTTCTGGTGAACTGGTGTGTTGTTGTTGTTGTTGTGTTCTGGTGAACTGGTGTGCTGTTGTTGTTGTTGTTGTTCTAGTGACCTGGTGTGCTGTTGTTGTTGTTGTTCTGGTGAACTGGTGTGCTGTTGTTGTTGTTGTTCTAGTGACCTGGTGTGCTGTTGTTCTGGTGAATTGGTGTGTTGTTGTTCTGGTGAACTGGTGTGTTGTTGTTGTTCTATTGACCTGGTGTGCTGTTGTTGTTGTTATTCTAGTGATCTGGTGTAATGTTGTTCTTCTAGTGACCTGGTGTGTTGTTGTTGTTGTTGTTGTTCTAGTGACCTGGTGTGATGTTGTTGTTGTTGTTCTAGTTACCTTGTGTGCTGTTGTTGTTGTTGTTCTAGTTACCTTGTGTTGTTGTTGTTGTTGTTCTAGTTACCTGGTGTTGTTATTGTTGTTGTTGTTCTAATTACCTGGTGTTGTTGTTGTTCTGGTGAACTGGTGTGTTGTTGCTTTTCTAGTGACCTGGTGTTGTTTTTGTTGTTCTAGTTACCTGATGTTGTTGTTGTTCTGGTGAACTGGTGTGTTGTTGTTGTTATTGTTGTTGTTCTGGTGAACTGGTGAGTTGATGTTTTTCTAGTGACCTGTTCTAGTTACCTGTGTGTTCTTGTTGGTGTTTTGGGTCTAGTGACCTGGTGGTGGTCATGGTGATCGTGCTTCTGGTGGTGGTCCTGGTGTTGGTCCTGGTGTTGGTCCTGGTGTTGGTCCTGGTGTTGGTCCTGGTGTTGGTCCTGGTGATCGTGGTTCTGGTGGTGGTCCTGGTGGTGGTGCTGGTGATCGTGGTTCTGGTGGTGGTTCTGGTGGTGGTCCTGGTGATCGTGGTTCTGGTGTTGTTTCTGGTGTTGGTCCTGGTGTTGATCCTGGTGGTGGACCTGGTGTTGGTCCTAGTGTTGGTCCTGGTGTTGGTCCTGGTGTTGGTCCTAGTGGTGGTCCTGGTGTTGGTCCTGGTGTTGGTCCTGGTGTTGGTCTTGGTGTTGGTCATGGTGTTGGTCCTGGTGTTGGTCCTGGTGTTGGTCCTGGTGGTGGTCCTGGTGTTTGTCCTGGTGTTGGTCCTGGTGGTGGTCCTGGTGTTGGTCCTGGTGGTGGTCCTGGTGGTGGTCCTGGTGTTGGTCCTGGTGGTGATCCTGGAGGTGGCCCTGGTGTTGGTCCTGGTAGTGGTCCTGGTGTGGGTCCTGGTGGTGGTCCTGTGTTGGTCCTGGTGTTGGTCCTGGTGGTGATCCTGGTGGTGGTCCTGTGTTGGTCCTGGTATTGGTCCTGGTGGTGGTCCTTGTGTTGGTCCTGTGTTGGTCCTGGTGTTGGTCCTGGTGTTGGTCCTGGTGGTGGTCCTGTTTTTGGTCCTGGTATTGGTCCTGGTGTTGGTCCTGGTGGTGGTCCTGATGATAGTCTTGGTGGTGGTCCAGGTGGTGGTCCTGGTATTGGTCCTGGTGGTGGTCCTGGTGATCATGGTCCTGGTGGTGGTCCTGGCGATGGTCCTGGTGGTGGTCCTGGTGGTGATCCTGGTGGTGGTCCTGGTGTTGGTCCTGGTGTTGCTCCTGGTATTGGGCCTGGTGGTGGTACTGGTGTTGGTCCTGGTGGTGGTCCTTTTGATCGTGGTCCTGTTGGTGGCCCTGGTGTTGGTCCTGATGGTGGTCCTTTTGATCGTGGTCCTGTTGGTGGTCCTGGTGGTGGTCCTGGTATTGGTCCTGGTGGTAGTCCTGGTGTTGGTCCTGGTGGTGGTCTTGGTGTTGGTCCTCATGGTGGTCCTGGTGTTGGTTCTGGTGTTGGTCCTGGGGGTGGTCCTTGTGATCGTGGTCCTGGTGGTGGTCCTGGTGTTGGTCCTGGTGGTGGTTCTGGTGTTGGTCCTTATGGTGGTCCTGGTGTTGGTTCTGATGTTGGTCCTGGTTGTGGTCCTGGTTTGGTCCTGGTGGTGGTCCTGGTGTTGGTCCTGATGGTGGTCCTGGTGTTGGTTCTGGTTTTGGTCCTGGTGGTAGTCCTGGTGTTGGTCCTGGTGGTGGTCCTTGTGTTGGTCCTGGTGGTGGTCCTGGTGTTGGTCGTGGTGGTGGTCCTGGTGTTGGTCCTGGTGGTGGTCCTGGTGTTGGTCCTGGTGGTGGTCCTGGTGTTGGTCGTGGTGGTGGTCTTTGTCCAGGTGTTGGTCGTGGTGGTGGTCTTGGTGGTGGTTTTCCTAGCGATGGTCCTGGTTGTGGTCCTGGTGATCGTTGTAATGGTGTTGGTTCTGGTGGTGGTCCTGGTGTTGGTCCTGGTGTTGGTCCTGGTGGTGGTCCTGGTGGTGGTCCTTTTGACCGTGGTCCTGGTGTTGGTCCTGGTGGTGGTCCTGGTGTTGGTCCTGGTGTTGGTCCTGGTGTTGGTCCTGCTGTCGATCCTGGTGGTGGTCCTTTTGACCGTGGTCCTGGTGTGGGAGGCTGTGAACCAACACAGGGAATTAAGTGCTCAATAAACCTTAATGCTTTGAGAGCTGCTGCTTTTGTGTGTCGCTGGTCATTACTACATTTATACTACTACTCTCTCTCTCTCTTCCACCTCTCTCTTCTACCCTCCCTTCTCTCTCTCTTTAACCATACTCCCTTCTCGATGGGTAATGTTTGATATCGAGGCTTGATTTGAGGAAGGAGAGTGGTAGTTTCAATACTCTGGATCAAGAGCCGTTCAGCGGCAACGAGAGTTGACCCCCTTACTCTTGTTGTTATTGGACTTTAAAAGATAAGACGACTTACCTTGTTGTTGTTGGACTTTAAGGGTTGCGACGACTTGTAGTGTTGTTGTTGGATTATAGGGGCTACGACGACTAATTGTGTTATTGTTGCTGTTGGAATTTAAGGTCCACGACTATTTATCGTGTTGTTGTTGTTGGACTTAAAAGACTACGACGACTAATTGCGTTGTTGTTACTGTTGGACTTTAAGGGCTACAACGACTTATGTTGTTGAACTTTAAGGACTATGGCAGATTGGGTAGAAACCCTGCTCCCAGTAATTCGGTGTGTCAAAGGTCCCTCGGCGCTTTTGTAATGTCCAACCTACCCGTGGCGCGGAGGAAGGAACATGTAGCACGTAGATTGTGAACATGAATGTGTGGGTCGGAGCCAGAACCTTGGAGGACTGGAAGTGTAGGATGTTTAATCCCTTTTTTATGTCAGTGGTGGCGGAATCTGGGATGGGTGGAGTAAAACCAGGAGAGCTAGATTAGCAAGTGTTCAACTGTAATCCTGCATTGTGCACCGAAGGCAGCTCTGCCTGTCCACCAGATGTAATCAGTACGTAGACGCACGAACCTAAAGACAATGTTCAGAATGAGATGAGTGGATCTGAGGGATGTTGTACAGTTTGACAGCCAGAGTTGATGACAGGCTCACTCTATCACTGGAGATAATTCATTTTTATTAAACATCAGATTTTCCATCATCGCCTGGGAAAGAGCGATATTTGCAGGGCTATCAACACTCTCATTTCCTAGTACACCAGCATGAGGAGGGAGGCACTGTAATAACGAGGCAGCGCAGCCTCCATGTGAAAAACAGTATGAGTGGAAGTGTGGAGGAAAACACAAATGCAGTATAATGCGATCCTTTGTTGACAACATTTCGCCCACACAGTGGGCTTTATCAAGTCACAATCGGCTCTACCTGGGGATCACATTGTGCTGCATTTGTGACCTTATCCGACGTGTCGGTATTTGATATAATTTCTCTCTCCACAGGAGTTGAAGTGCGTCTCCTACAAAGACACAGTGAGACACTGGTCTTGTAGTGGAGATGAGAGCAAGGGATAAGAGGAGGGATTGAGAATCTATGAAAGCTAACTAGATGTTGCGGTGAAAAGTACACTTGTATAACCACTTGTATATGGAGAAAAGTTGACCTACAAGGATAGTATATGTTTCATCAATCCTCCAGGAGTGGTACAGAGATAGCTCAGAAGAGTACACAGCAGAGGAGGTAGAATGAGACGACTCACTTCGTGACCCATCTGTATAGATGGTGAAAATCCTGCATAATTCTCTAAAAAAAATCCAAAAATTATAGGTACAGTATTTAGGGACACTGAAGGTTTGGTAAGATAATAGATAGTAAGATGTGATTAGGTCTGTATAATTAGGGGGAATTTATAAATGCAGTGTTAAAGGATGGGTGAGCGGTCAGGAACTGAGAGAGGTAATGCAGAAAAAACAGTGTGTTGGAGTCGGAAGTGGCACACTGCAGGACCTGCACACTGCAGGACCTGCACACTGCAGGACCTGCACACTGCAGGACCTGTACACTGCAGGACCTGTACACTGCAGGACCTGCACACTGCAGGACCTGTACACTGCAGGACCTGTACACTGCAGGACCTGTACACTGCAGGACCTGCACACTGCAGGACCTGTACACTGCAGGACCTGTACACTGCAGGACCTGTACACTGCAGGACCTGCACACTGCAGGACCTGCACACTGGGGTTGAAGGACACTTGACGTGTGTCAGTAAACGCTGCAACAAGTGGGTAAGAAGCAGCAGGATGAAGAACTTGTAGTACAGGCCGTCCATCCGTAGTTAGGCCTAGTGGAAAGACTCAGTGCCGTGGAAAGATTCCTAACGCTGTACGCAGTGCCCAGTTTTGAATTGGATGGAGTCAGTTTAAAATATAGATCATCACATAGACGTACACTACAGCACTCAAGCTTCCTTCTTATTAGTGCTTTATGAAGAGTAAGAAGCAGTATGTACAAAACCCCACCTCACTACGAGTACCCTGAACATGATGTTCAAGCGGATTGTACCCTTCAAGCAGTCAACATGATTCCCATGACTCACGAAATCCCAATTACCTGGCCTAGTGGCTTTCGCACTGGCCTGGAGTTTTACCACTCCCTTGCTGCATGTTTAATCCCCACCCGTACAATGGTTTGTTTGCACATGATAAATTAACCCATTCTAAGCCATTTTGTAACATTCTCGATTACGTGGGTCAAGAGAGTCTCTTGTGGAACACCACGTAACACGGAACAAATATTCCAAGTCACAAAAAAAGAGAATTAAGGAGTAAAGAGAGTTGGATTCTCCCCACCAACGAAGACTGACTGTGACCAGGCTCCCCTCAGAGCTCCCCTCAGCCTGCTAAAAGACGGACGAGGCTGTGTACTGAGGGGACCCACTCCCTCCCTCCCTCCCTGCCACTGTTATAGTCACAACTGCTGGACCAGCAGGCAGGTGAATGTGGTTTCTGCCTTGAGTTAACCAGGCTAGGTGATACTAGATATTATTATTCATAATAATAATAACAGTTATAAGAATATTTGTTATAATAATAACAGTTATAAGAATATTTGTTATAATAATAATAATAATTATAATAATAATAATAAGAAGAAGAAGAAGAAGAAGAAGAAGAAGAAGAAGAAAAAGAAGAAGAAGAAGAAGAAGAAGAAGAAGAAGAAGAAGAAGAAGAAGAAGAAGAAGAAGAAAGAAGAAAGAAGAAGAAGAAGAAGAAGAAGAAGAAGAAGAAGAAGAAGAAGAAGAAGAAGAAGAATGAAGAAGAAGAAGAAGAAGAAGAAAGAAGAAGAAGAAGAAGAAAGAAGAAGAAGAAGAAGAAGAAGAATAAGAAGAAGAAGAAGAAGAATGAAGAAGAAGAAGAAGAAGGAAGAAGAAGAAGAAGAAGAAGAATAAGAAGAAGAAGAAGAAGAAGAAGAAGAAGAAGAAGAAGAAGAAGAAGAAGAAGAAGAAGAAGAAGAAGAAGAAGAAGAAGAAGAAGAAGAAGAAGAAGAAGAAGAAGAAGAAGAAGAAGAAGAAGAAGAAGAAGAAGAAGAAGAAGAAGAATGAAGAAGAAGAAGAAGAGAAGAAGAAGAAGAAGAAGAAGAAGAAGAAGAAGAAGAAGAAGAAGAAGAAGAAGAAGAAGAAGAAGAAGAAGAAGAAGAAGAAGAAGAAGAAGAAGAAAAGAAGAAGAAGAAAGAAGAAGAAGAAGAAGAAGAAGAAGAAGAAGAAGAAGAAGAAGAAGAAGAAGAAGAAGAAGAATGAAGAAGAAGAGAAGAAGAAGAAGAAGAAGAAGAAGAAGAAGAAGAAGAAGAAGAAGAAGAAGAAGAAGAAGAAGAAGAGAAGAAGAAGAAGAAGAAGAAGAAGAAGAAGAAGAAGAAAAGAAGAAAAGAAGAAGAAGAAGAAGAAGAAGAAGAAGAAGAAGAAGAAGAAGAAGAAGAAGAAGAAGAAGAGAAGAAGAAGAGGAAGAAGAAGATGAAGAAGAAGAAGAAGAAGAAGAAGAAGAAGATGAAGAAGAAGAAGAAAAAGAAGAAGAAGAAGAAAAGAAGAAGAAGAAGAAGAAGAAGAAGAAGAAGAAGAAGAAGAAGAAGAAGAAGAAGAAGAAGAAAAGAAGAAGAAGAAGAAGAAGAAGAAGAAGAAGAAGAAGAAGATGAAGAAGAAGAGAAGAAGAAGAAGAAGAAGAAGAAGAGAAGAAGAAGAAGAAGAGAAGAAGAAGAAGAAGAAGAAGAAGAAGAAGAAGAAGAAGAAGAAGAAGAAGAAGAAGAAGAAGAAGAAGAAGAAGAAAGAAGAAGAAGAGAAGAAGAAGAAGAAGAAGAAGAAGAAGAAGAAGAAGAAGAAGAAGAAGAAGATGAAGAAGAAGAAGAAGAAGAAGAAGAAGAAGAAAAGAAGAAGAAGAAGAAGAAGAAGAAGAAGAAGAAGAAGAAGAAGAAGAAGAAGAAGAAGAAGAAGAAGAAGAAGAAGAAGAAGAAGAAGAAGAAGAAGAAGAAGAAGAAGAAGAAGAAGAAGAAGAAGAAGAAGAAGAAGAAGAAGAAGAAGATGATGAAGAAGAAGATGAAGAAGAAGAAGAAGAAGAAGAAGAAGAAGAAGAAGAAGAAGAAGAAGAAGAAGAAGAAGAAGAAGAAGAAGAAGAAGAAGAAGAAGAAGAAGAAGAAGAAGAAGAGAAGAAGAAGAAGAAGAAGAAGAAGAAGAAGAAGAAGAAGAAGAAGAATGAAGAAGAAGAATGAAAAGAAGAGAAGAAGAAGAAGAAGAAGAAGAAGAAGAAGAAGAAGAAGAAGAAGAAGAAGAAGAAGAAGAAGAAGAAGAAGAGAAGAAGAAGAAGAAGAAGAAGAAAAGAAAGAAGAAGAAGAAGAAGAAGAAGAAGAAGAAAAGAAGAAGAAGAAGAAGAAGAAGAAGAAGAAGAAGAAGAAGAAGAAGAAGAAGAAGAAGAAGAAGAAGAAGAAGATGAAGAAGATGAAGAAGAAGAAGAAAAAGAGAAAAAGAAGAAGAAAGAAGAACTAAAGAAGAAAAATAAAATAAAATAAACTAACAATAATTCTTCAAAGTAAAGCAAACAACCACCCAGGGAGGTACTACCGTCCTGCCAAGTGAGTGTAAAACGGAAACTGTAATTGTTTTACATGATGGTAGGATTGCTGGTGTCTTTTCTATGTCTCATAAATATGCAAGATTTCAGGTACGTCCTGGTACTGCTACTTACACTTAGGTCACACTACACATCCATGTACAAGCATATATACACACACCCCTCTGGGTTTTCTTCAATTTTCTTACTAGTTCTTGTTCTTGTTTATTTCCTCTTATCTCCATGGGGAAGTGGAACAGAATTCTTCCTCCGTAAGAGGCGACTAAAATGCCGGGAGCAATAGGCTAGTAACCCCTTCTCCTGTATATATTACTAAATTTAAAAAGATAAATTTTCGTTTTTCTTTTTGTGCCGCCGCGCCTGGGTGGGCCGCCCCGCCTGGGTGGGCCGCCCCGCCTGGGTGGGCCGCCCCGCCTAGGTGGGCCGCCCCGCCTGGGTGGGGTATGGTCGGTGCGTTGGAAGATGAAGAAAACAGAAAATAATAAAACTGACAATAAGAACATCAACGAAGAAAAAAGCAAAGTAAAGCGGTGACAGTCAAGCAGTGGCAGTAAAGCAGTAGCAGTAAAACAGTGGCAGTAAAGCAGTGGCAGTAAAGCAGTGACAGTAAAGCAGTGGCAGTAGAGCAGTGGCAGTAGAGCAGTGGCAGTAAAGCAGTGGCAGTAAAGCAGTGGCAGTAGAGCAGTGGCAGTAAAGCAGTGGAAGTAAAGCAGTAGCAGTAAAACAGTGGCAGTAAAGCAGTGGCAGTAAAGCAGTGACAGTAAAGCAGTGGCAGTAAAGCAGTGGCAGTAAAGCAGTGGCAGTAAAGGAGTGGCAGTAAAGCAGTGACAGTAAAGCAGTGACAGTAAAGCAGTGGCAGTAAATGAGTGGCAGTAAATGAGATGCAGTAAAGGAGTGGCAGTAAAGCAGTGGCAGTAAGGAGTGGCAGTAAAGCAGTGGCAGTAAAGCAGTGGCAGTAAAGCAGTGGCAGTAGAGCAGTGGCAGTAGAGCAGTGGCAGTAAAGCAGTGACAGTAAAGCAGTGACAGTAAAACAGTGACAGTAAAGCAGTGACAGTAAAGCAGTGACAGTAAAGCAGTGACAGTAAAGCAGTCACAGTAAAGCAGTCACAGTAAAGCAGTGACAGTAAAGCAGTAACAGTAAAGCAGTGACAGTAAAGCAGTCACAGTAAAACAGTGACATTAAAGCAGTAACAGTAAAGCAGTGGCAGTAAAGCAGTGACAGTAAAGCAGTGGCAGTAAAGCAATGACAGTAAAGCAGTGACAGTAAAGCAGTAACAGTAAAGCAGTGACAGTAAAGCAGTCACAGTAAAGCAGTCACAGTAACACAGTGGCAGTAAAGCAGTAACAGTAAAGCAGTGACAACAAAGCAGTGACAGTAAAGCAGTGAAAGTAAAGCAGTGACAGTAAAGCTGTGACAGTAAAGCAGTAACAGTAAAGCAGTGACAGCAAAGCAGTGACAGTAAAGCAGTGAAAGTAAAGCAGTGTCTATAAAGTTGTGACAGTAAAGCAGTGACAGTAAAACAGTGACAGTAAAGCAGTGAAAGTAAAGCAGTGACAGTAAAGCAGTGGCAGTAAAGCAGTGACAGTAAAGCAGTGGCAGTAAAGCAGTGGCAGTAAAGCAGTGACACTAAAGCAGTGGCAGTAAAGCAGTGGCAGTAAAGCAGTGGAAGTAAATCAGTGACAGTAAAGCAGTGACAGTAAAGCAGTGACAGTAAAACAGTGACAGTAAAGCAGTGGAAGTAAAGCAGTGACAGTAAAGCAGTGGCAGTAAAGCAGTAACAGTAAAGCAGTGACAGCAAAGCAGTGACAGTAAGCAGTGACAATAAAGCTGTGACAGTAAAGCAGTGACAGTAAAACAGTGAGAGTAAAGCAGTGGAAGTAAAGCAGTGACAGTAAAGCAGTGGCAGTAAAGCAGTAACAGTAAAGCAGTGAAGCAAAGATGCAGTAAACAGTGACAATAAAGCTGTGACAGTAAAGCAGTGACAGTAAAACAGTGAGGTAAAGCAGTGAAGTAAAGCAGTGACAGTAAAACAGTGCAGTAAAGCAGTGACAGTAAAGCAGTGGCAGTAAAGCAGTGGAAGTAAAGCAGTGACATTAAAGCAGTGACAGTAAAGCAGTGACAATAAAGAAGTGACAGTAAAGCAGTGTAACCTCCTGGAACTGCGTTCCTGGAGACTGATTGGTTAATGGAAATTAGGGACAGTCCCAGGAAATTAAGGACAGTCCCAGGAAATTAAGGACAGTCCCAGGAAATTAAGGACAGTCCCAGGAAATTAGGGACAGTCCCAGGAAATTAGGGACAGTCCCAGGAAATTAGGGACAGTCCCTGGAAATTAGAGACAGTCCCTGGAAATTAGGGACAGTCCCTGGAAATTGTGGAGTCTGGGCCTGGAATATAAAGTGACTGGTTTAGCCACTGGTCAGGGAGAAAGTTTTTCTTTTACATTAAGAAAGAACCTCCAGCTCTTTACAAACCTCTGTCAACCATTTTTGGGGGGGGGGGGGGGGGGGGGGGGGGGATAAGAAGAGAGAGAGAGAGAGAGAGAGAGAGAGAGAGAGAGAGAAGAGAGAGAGAGAGAGAGAGAGAAAGAGAGAAGAATGAGAGAAAAAAAAAAAAAAAAAAAAAAAAAAAAAAAAATATATATATATATATATAAAATAGTATATATATATATATATATAATAATATATATATATATATATATATATATATATATAAAAAAAGAAAAAAAAAAAAAAGAGATTTCTTGTTGTTAAAGGTCATTAACAACGAAAAAACAAAATCTATTCCTCATGTATGGCTAAAAATTTTAATTATCAATAGTCAGGGGTTAATACACACACACACACACACACACACACACACACATACACACACACACACACACACACACACATGACGGACGGGATAGACTCAGAAGTGTCTCTGTTCGCAGATGATGTGAAATTAATGAGGAGAATCACCAAGCAGGACCAAGCAGGACTTCAAACAGACCTGGACAAGCTTGACATCTGGTCTAGCAACTGGCTTCTCGAATTCAATCCCACCAAATGCAAAGTCATGAAGATCGGAGAAGGGCAAAGAAGACCGCTGACAGAGTACAGGCTAGGCGGACAAAGGCTACAAACCTCCGCAAAGGAGAAAGACCTTGGGGTGAGTATAACGCCAAGCACGTCTCCGGAGGCACACATCAACCAGATAACTGCGGCAGCATATGGGCGACTGGCAAACCTAAGATTAGCGTTCCGTTACCTTAACAAGGAATCGTTCAAGACACTGTACACCGTGTACGTCAGGCCCATACTAGAATATGCAGCACCAGTCTGGAACCCACACCTGGTCAAGCACGTAAAGAAACTAGAGAAGGTGCAAAGGTTTGCAACAAGGTTAGTTCCACAACTCAGGGGTCTGTCCTATGAAGAAAGGTTGAGGGAAATAGAACTAACAACACTGGAGGAAAGAAGGGTCAGAGGAGACATGATAACGACATACAAAATACTGCGGGGATTTGACAAGGTAGACAGTGACAGGATGTTCCAGAGAGGGAACACAGAAACAAGGGACACAACTGGAAGCTGAAGACTCAGATGAGTCAAAGGGATGTTAGGAAGCATTTCTTCAGCCACAGAGTAGTCAGGAAGTGGAATAGTCTAGAGAAAGATATAGTGGAGGCACGAACCATACATAGTTTTAAGACGAGGTATGATAAAGCTCATGGAGCAGGGAGAGCAGAGACCCAGTAGCGGAGAGCGAAGAGGCGGGGCCAGGAGCTGAGTCTCGACCCCAGCAACCACAATTAGGTGAGTAAAATTAGGTGAGTACATACAGGAGGCCAAGGCAAGAGTATGATGAAAGCAACAGAGTGATGGTTGACTCATGTGAGCAGGGGAAAGCTGCTGATTGTGGGTGACTTCAATCATAATGAAATTGACTGGGAGAACCTGGAGCCACAAGGTGGCCCGGAAACGTGAAGGGCTAAGATGATGGTGGCATTGGAAAACTTCATGTACCAACATGTAAGAGACACTACCAGAGAGAAAGGAGAGGATGAACCAGCAAGACTGGACCTAGTATTCACCTTGAGTAGTGCAGATATTGAGGACATCACATATGAAAGATTCCTCGGGGCCAATGATCACGTGGTTCTGAGCTTTGAATACATAGTAGAGTTACAAGTGTAGAGGGAAGCAGGAAGGCAGGACAAATGAAGCCAAACTACAATAAAGGGGACTACATAAACATGAAGAATTTCTTTAACGGGATTCAGTGGGACAGAGAACTGGCAGGGAAGTCAGTAAACGAGATGATGGAATATATGACAACAATATGCAAGGAAGCTGAGGAGAGGTTTGTACCCAAGGGTAACAGAAATAATGAGAAAGCCAGGATGAGCCCATGGTTCACCCAAAGGTGCAGGGAAGCCAAAACCAAATGTGCTAGGGAATGGAAGAAGTATAGAAGGCAAAGGACCCAGGAGAATAAGGAGAGCAGTCGTAGAGACAGAAATGAATATGCACAGGTAAGGAGGGAGGCCCAACGACAATACGAAAATGAAAGAGCAACGAAAGCCAAATCTGATCCGAAGCTGCTGTACAGCCACATCAGGAGGAACACAACGGTCAAGGACCAAGTAATCAGGCTGAGGAAGGAAGGAGGGGAGATCACAAAAAACGACCGCGAAGTATGTGAGGAGCTCAACATGAGATTCAAAGAGGAGACAGAAGGAATTCAGAAAGACGGAGAGGTGGGATACACCATCAAGTATTGGACACATTAAATACGACCTAGGAAGAAGTGAAGAAGCTGCTAAGCGAGATAGATATCTCAAAGGCGATGGGGCCGGATAACATCTCTGCATGGGTCCTGAGAGAGGAGCATAGACGCTTGAAATTCCTTTAATTAACAACAATCTTTAACACATCTATTGATACAGGGCGACTACCTGAGGTATGGAAGACAGCAAATGTAGTCCCATTTTTTTTAAAAAGGAGACAGATACCATACTATACGTGTCACTGACATGTATAGTATGCAAAGTTAAGGAGAAGATTATCAGGAGAAGAGTGGTGGAACACCTAAAAAAGAAATGAGCTTATCAACGACAACCAGCACGGTTTCAGGGACGGGAAATCCTGTGTCACAAACCTACTGGAGTTCTATGACAAGGTGACAGCAGTAAGACAAGAGAGCGAGGGGTGGGTAGATTGTGTTTTCTTGGACTGTAAGATGGCGTTTGACACAGTTCCACACAAGAGATTAATGCAAAAGCTGGAGGACCAGGCAGGAATAACAGAGAAGGCAATGCAATGGATCAGGGAATACCTGTCTGAAGACAACAGCGAGTCATGGTATGGACGAGGTGTCGGAGGGGCGCCTGAGACGAGCGGGGTTCCACAGGGGCAGTCCTAGGACCGGTGCTGTTTCTGGTATATGTGAATGACATGACGAAAGGAATAGACTCAGAAGTGTCCCTGTTTGCAGATGATGTGAAGTTCATGAGAAGAATTCAATCGGACGAGGACCAGGTAGAACTACAAAGAGATCTGGACAGGCTGTAGGCCTGGTCCAGAAATTGGCTCCTGGAGCTCAACCCCACCAAGTGCAAAGTCATGAAGATTGGGGAAAGGCAAAGAAGACCACAAACGAAGTACAGTCTAGGGGCCAGAGACTACAACCTCACTCAAGGAAAAGAATCTTGTGGTGAGTATAACACCGGCACATCTCCTGAGGCGCACATCAACCAAATAACTGCTGCACATATGGGCGCCTAGCAAACCTAAGGACAGCATTCCGACATCTCAATAAGGAATCGTTCAGGACCCTGTACACTGTGTACGTTAAGCCTATATTGGAGTATGCAGCACCAGTTAGGAACCCACATCTAGCCAAGCACGAGGAGAGGTTAAGGAAACCGACCTGACAACACTTGAGGACAGGAGAGATAGGGGATGATATATGATAACGACATATAAAATAATGAGAGAAATCGTCAAGGTGGACAGAGACAGGATGTTCCAGAGGGGTCATAGTTGGAAATTGAAGACTATAATGAATCACAGGGATGTTAGGAAGATTTCTTCAGTCACAGAGTTGTCATGAAGGGGAACTGTCTGGGGGAAATGATGTAGTGGAGGCAGGATCCATAATAGCTTTAAGAAGAGGTATGATAAAGTTTTGGAGAGGAAGAGTGACCTAAAGAGCCATTGAAGAGGCGGGGCCAGGAGCTGTGAATCGACCCTGCAACCACAACTAGGTGAGAAAACACACAGACACAGACACACAAAAACAACACACACACACACACAAACACA
>WNWK01037457.1:0-17500 GCA_009830355.1 Cherax destructor | reverse complement strand
TGTAACTAGTGAATTAATTACCATTGTACCTTGTTCAGCTATTAAAACTTTGGGGCCCAGTTTCTGGACCCTATATATACCTCTGTAATCTGCAAATACCTTTGCAACTTGTCATGATTGTGATCATCTGAGTTCATTACCTTTGTAACTTGCTCAGCTATCAAACTTTGAGGTCCAGTCCCTGGACCCATTATGTACCTCTGTAATCTTTTGACTACCGCCCACAGGATGGGTATGGGGTGCATAATAAAGATATCAAATCAATGCATAGAACCATGTTTCAAAGAGTTCCACAAGCTGCAGAACGTCTATGAACATGTCCAGTGACTGTACATTTGTATATATATTATAGAACAATAGTAATAAAGATTTTTTTGTATTGTTGGTTTGTGTAAACAAGTTCTGTAAACAATATAAAGATACTAATGTTTATGCTATTATTGTATTAAATACAACGAATGTATATATATACATTGCACCTTACCTTGGTCTCACAGGCCACATAAGTTACGTAAAAAAAGAAAATAGTGAAAAAAACAAGAAATCTACGAATGGAAGTAAACAAATGTTTACCGAGTGAGTGGCATACACCGCTGTTGCCATACACGACTCATTTTCTGCCAACTTTATACCTCCATATCTCAGTAAGTATTGATGGCAAAAATCTGTTTTTAGGATAAAAACAATCAGAAAAATAATCTTAACATTTTGATAAGAAAAAATCATTTTTTTTTCTAATATTTTGCGACAACAGAAGAGCACTCAGGATTGAGGGTTGTGACAGTCAAAGGGTTAATGTGCATTGAGTTTTTGCAGTGTTAGATGGACACGGGGAACATCGAGGAGTGATCTGTGTCTTGTGTTATGGTCATGTGTCCTGTTAAGGTTGGTAAGGAGAAGTTAGAGTGGTGGGTTAATATTTGAGTTTAGTGTTCTATGTACGTATGTAATAGGCACAGTAAAAAGTATGGATGTCTTGTATGGTGAGTAAGTTTAGATTTTTTAATATTGGAGGAGAATGTTGTCTGGAGTGTGAATTTGTTGTTATTCTAACTGCAGCCTTTTGTTGTGTTATTAATGGTCTGAGATGAGTTATTGTTGTTGAGCCCAATGTGCAGATTCCATAGGTGAGGTAGGGGTAAATGAGTGAGTGATATAGGGTAAGGAGAGCTGGTTGTGGAACATAGTACCGTATCTTGGATAGTATTCCCACGGTCTTTGAGACTTTCTTGGAAATTTGTTTTATATGTGTCTGAAATTTGAGGCCACTGTCAAGATGGATTCCTAAGAATTTTCCCTCTGTGAGTTTTGTGATAAGGGACCCATTTATCATTATGTTAAGTGGTGCATTTGTAGCTCTGTTTCCAAACTGAATGAAATAGGTTTTATCAATATTGAGATGAAGTTTGTTAGTCATCATCCAGGTAGATATTTTCTGCAATTCAATATTTACAGTGTTGGCTAGTATGTCTGGGTTTGGGTGAGAGAAAATATATGTAGTGTCATCTGCAAATAGTATGGGTTTGAGTAGTTGAGATGCATTTGGTAGGTTGTTAATGTAAATGAGAAAGAGAAGTGGGCCAAGAACACTTCCCTGTGGGACACCAACTGTAATAGTTTGCCTGGTAGAGCTAGCTCCATTTGTGTACACATATTGGCTTCTGTTGCTAAGGTATGATTTTATATTGTCTATTATGTCATATTAGATAAATTGTGATAGATAAAAAAAAGCCGTAGTATTGATAATAGCGTTATATTGAAAAATATTCTTCGGTTATCCTGAGACAGGAATTTCTGCTGACGCAATCGAATGTTCCCAGACGGTTCTTGATTGGCTCCCAGACTATGTATAAGCTCCGCCCACTCTGTTATGATGCCAAATCGTCAATTATTATATAAGTAAGAATACTACAAGAAATTATGGAAAAAAAAATCAGGAAAAAACACAAAAATTCACGACATGTCAGCCGACGTGCTATGAGTGTTGACGTCACCATGTGTGTTATAAACGACCATAATTTTTTGTAGGAATGTTGTAGAACAATGATTCTTGCACCATTGTGTAGACAGAGAGTTACTCTATTTTTCAATTTGGTTAACTCAATTTTCAATTTTTTTTAATATTTTTTTTTTCCTCTCGCGTGGCGCACAGCGTCAAAGGCCCCTTTAAAGTTGTGTTGGTAATAATAAACAACTGCTACTTGCTGGGTTCTGCTCATACATTTATACCTTTGAAGAGTTTCCAGAGTTGCACTACTCTACGAGCCTGTCCATTGGCCAGGCTCGTCTGGTGCTTGCCTGGTCAACCAGGCTCGTCTGGTGCTTGCCTGGTCAACCAGGCTCGTCTGGTGCTTGCCTGGTCAACCAGGCTGTTGCTGCTGGAGGTATGCTGCCCCACATATCCATCATAGCCTAGTTGATTTAGCACCTGGTGAAGATACTTGTCCAGTTTCCTCTTGAAAGCTTCTAGACTTGTTTCAGCCATTTTTCTGATATCTTCTGGTAAGATGTTGAATAGTTTGGGGCCCTGGATGTTGATACAGTGCTCCCTTATTGTCCCCACCACACCCCCTGCTCCTCACTGGGTTTATTTTGTAACACAACAATACTAAGCAATGACTTGCCTTAGATGTCTTGTACAATCAAAATTAATGAAATATTTTCACTATCACCCAAAATAATTTTTAGAAGAAAATAAGAACATAAGAAAGGAGGAACACTGCAGCAGGCCTGTTGGCCCATACTAGGCAGGTCCTTCACAATCCGTCCCACTAACAGAATATTTGCTCAACCCAATTTACAATGCTACCCAAGAAAAAAAGCTTTGACAATTCTATCCACTCATGTGCAAGTCCCACTCAAATCCAACCCCTCTCACTCATGAATTTATCCAACCTAAATTTGAAACTACCCAAGGTCCTAGCTTCAATAACCCTACTAGGCAGACTGTTCCACTCATCAACTACCCTATATCCAAACCAATACTTTCCTATATCCTTTCTAAATCTAAACTTATCTAACTTGAATCCATTATTGCGGGTTCTCTCTTGGAGAGATATCCTCAAGACCTTATTTATATCCCCTTTGTTAATACCCATTTTCCACTTATATTTTGTGTTGTGCATGTTTTGTGTTGTGCATGTTTTGTGCCGTGCATGTTTTGTGTTGTGCATGTTTTGTGCCGTGCATGTTTTGTGCTGTGCATGTTTTGTGCCGTGCATGTTTTGTGCCGTGCATGTTTTGTGCCGCTTTGTCTTGCACACGCTTTGTGTTGTATGTGGGATGTATGAATAATATAAACTAGTGTTAAAGTTCCATCAAGTAAGAGGCGTAAAATTTTGTCAGGAAATAAACAAAAAACTGGAAAAATTACTTATATAATTAATTCAATAATATTTATACTATGTATCGGCCTTAAACTAATATTTTCTGATAATTAAACAAAATACCAATTAATATATTTCTTTTTAATTTTATAAAATATTGTTGTACATAATTTGTGTTTTAATTTTAACTACAGCCTCTCCTCACTTAGCGACGTACATACTCTTTTACCGACAACTCGGACTTACGGAGAGCTCTCTGACCAGTATGCATACCTAAATAATGAATATTAGAGCTTATTTCCTCTATTCAGTTTATTAGAATACATAGTACACTACTGTATAAACATTTAAAAATACATCAGAACGCTGGAAACGCTCTGGAACGCTTGAAGTTACTAAACCTGTACTCCCTGGAAAGCAGGCGGGAGAGATATATTATTATATACACTTGGAAAATCCTAGAGAGATTAGTACCAAACTTGCACATGAGTGTCACTCCCTACGAAAGCAAAAGACTCGGCAGACGATGTAACATCCCCCAATGAAAAGCAGAGGTGCCACTAGCACGTTGAGGGACAACACAATAAATGTCAGGGACCCATGACTGTTCAACTGCCTCCCAGCATACATAAGGGGGATTACCAATAGACCCCTAGCTGTCTTCAAGCAGGCACTGGACAGGCACCTAAAGTCGGTGCCTTACCAGCCAGGCTGTGGTTCGTACGCTGGACTGCATGCGGCCAGCAGTAACAGCCTGGTTGATCAGGCTCTGATCCAACATGAGGCCTGGTCACATACCGGGCCGCAGGGGCGTTGACCCCTGGAACTCTCTCCAGGTAAACTCCAGGTATATGGTGCAAAGGTGACATTAAAACAATATCAATGATGGTCGACACAAACCCACTACCATTATAGTATGCTCCTCACTTGGCGATGAATTCGTTTACTGACGTGGTCATAGGAACAGAACTCCGTCGTTAAGTGAGGAGAAGCTGTATATGTCAGTAATTAAGATTAGATTTTGTTTGGATTTTCAACCCCAGAGGGTTAGCCACCCAGGATAACCCAAAAAAGGCAGTGCATCATCGAAGACTGTACTCACCTAGTTGTGGTTAAAGGGGCCGAGTCATAGCTCTTGTCTTATTTCCACTGTGGTCCTCAATCTTGTCCCCCAGGGTGCGACCCAAACCAGTCAACTAACACCCAGATACCTACTTGCCAGGTGAACAGGACAACAGGTATAAGGAAACGTATTGAATTATTCCATCCCTGCCGGGAATCGAACCCGGACCCTCAGCATGGCCAAGGGCCCATAGGGGCCCCTTGGCCTGGCTGGCCATGTTATAAACGTCAATGTAATATTCTTATTATTAAGTAATGTTCGTCAAAGTTGTTGTAAATGTTACGTATATTATGTCGTACTTAAATGTTATATTAAGGTATAACGTTTATAAAATAAAATATTGAAGAAAGTGGCGTCAAGGCAGCACTTTGGTTCCTCAAGTGTTTGTTAAACTTCCCTTGTAACCTGACTTATATTAATGACTTGTTAATACTGACTGACTATCACTTTAACAACAACCTGACAAACATTATATCACATTCTCAACTACTGCAACAACAACAACAACACTTACCTTCCAAAACTGACAAGAAATTAATTTTCCCTCTTGTTGTTAAGTTATCAATGTTGGGTTGAAGGTTTGTGACGGTCTTGAAGCCGTATGAACCCCACTACTCGTACCCGTATGAACCCCACTACTGGTACCCGTATGAACCCCACTACTGGTACCCGTATGAACCCCACTACTGGTACCTGTATAAACCCCACTACTGGTACCCGTATGAACCCCACTACTTGTACCCGTATAAACCCCATTACTGGTACCCGTATGAACCCCACTACTGGTACCCGAATGAACCCCACTACTAGTACCCGTATGAACCCCACTACTGGTACCCGTATGAACCCCACTACTGATACCCGTATGAACCCCACTACTGGTACCCATATGAACCCCACTACTGGTACCCGTATGAACCCCACTACTGGTACCCGTATGAACCCCACTACTGGTACCCATATGAACACCACTACTGGTACCCGTATGAACCCCACTACTGATACCCGTATGAACCCCACTACTGGTACCCGTATGAACCCCACAACTGGTACCCGCATGAACCCCACTACTGGTACCCGTATGAACACCACTACTGGTACCCGTATGAACCCTACTTCTGGTACCAATATGAACCCCACTACTGGTACCCGTATGAACACCACTACTGGTACCCGTATGAACCCCCCTTCTGGTACCAATATGAACCCCACTACTGGTATTCATATGAACCCCACCACTGGTACCCGCATGAACCCCACCACTGGTACCCGTATGAACCCCACTACTGGTATCCGTATGAACCCCACTACTGGTACCCGTATGAACTCCACCACTGGTACCCATATGAACCCCACCACTGGTACCCATATGAGCCCTACTACTGGTACCCGTATGAACCCCACTACTGGTACCCGTATGAACCCCACCACTGGTACCCGTATGAACCCCACCACTGATACCCGTATGAACCCCACCACTGGTACCCGTATGAACCCCACCACTGGTACCCGTATGAACCCTACTACTGGTACCTGGAGAGAATTCCAGGGGTCAACGCCCCTGCGGCCCGGTCTGTGACCAGGCCTCATGTTGGACCAGAGCCTGATCAACCAGGCTGTTACTGCTGGCCGCACGCAGTCCAACGTACGAACCACAGCCTGGCTGGTCAGGTACCGACTTTAGGTGCCTGTCCAGTGCCTGCTTGAAGACAGCCAGGGGTTTGTTGGTAATCCCCCTGATGTATGCTGGGAGGCAGTTGAACAATCTTGGGCCCCTAACACTTATTGTGTTGTCCCTCAACATGCTAGTGGCACCCCTGCTCTTCATTGGGGGATGTTTCATCGCCTGCTGAGTCTTTTGCTTTCGTAGGGAGTGATTTTCGTGTGCAAGTTTGGTACCCATATGAACACAACTACTGGTACCCGTATGAACCCCACCATAAGTACCCATATGAACACCACCACTGGTACCCATATGAACCCCACCACTGGTACCCATATGAACCCCACCACTTTTCCAGTATGAACCTCACCACTGGTACCAGTATGAACCCCACCCCTGGTACCAGTATGAATCCCACCCCTGGTACCCGTATGAACCCCACCACTGGTACCCGTATGAACCCCACCACTGGCACCCATATGAACCCCACCACTGGTACCCATATGAACCCCACTACTGGTAGCCGCATTAACCCCATTACTGGTAGCCGCATTAACCCCATTTCTGGTACCCGTGTGAAACCAACCCTTGGTACCAATATGAACCCCACCCCTGGTACCCATATGACCCCCACCACTGGTACCCATATGAACCCCACCACTGGTACCCGTATGAACCCACCACTGGTACCTGGATTTTACCTGGAGAGAGTTCCGGTGTTCGACACCTCCGCGGTTCGGTCTGTGACCAGGCCACACGCAGTCCAACGTACGAACCACAGCCCGGCTGGTCAGGTACCGACTTTAGGTGCCTGTCCAGTGCCTGCTTGAAGACAACCAGGGGTCTATCGGTAATCCCCCTTATGTATGCTAGGAGGCAGTTGAGCAGTCTTGGGCGCCTGACACTTATTGTGTTGTCTCTCAATGTGCCAGTGGCACCCCTGCTTTTCATTGGGGGGATGTTGCATTGTCTGCCGAGTCTTTTCCTTTTGTAGGGAGTGACTCTCGTGTGCAAGTTTGGTACTAATCCCTCTAGGATTTTCCAAGTGTATATAATAATGTATAACTCCCGCCTGTGTTCTAGGGAGTACTGGTTTAGGAACTTCAAGCGTTCCCAGTAATTGAGGTAGTTTATCGCAGTTATGCGTGCTGTGAAGGTTCTCTGCACATTTCCTACGTCAGCAATTTCACCTGCCTTGAAAGGTGCAGTTAGTGTGCAGCAATATTCAAGCCTAGATGGAACAAGCGACCTGAAGAGTGTAATCATGGGCTTGGCATCCCTGGTTTTGAAGGTTCTCATTATCCATCCTTTCATTGTTCTAGCAGATGCGATTGCTACAGTGTTATGGTCCTTGAAGGTGAGATCCTCTGACATGATCACTCCCAGGTCTTTGACATTAGTTTTTCGCTCTATTGTGTGGTTGGAATTTGTTTTATACTCCTATGAAATTTTAATTTCCTCACGTTTTAAAAATCGGAGTAATTGAAATTTCTCATCATTGAACTTTATATTGTTTTCTGCAGCCCATTTAAATATTTGGTTGATGTCTGCTTGGAGACTTGCAGTGTCTTCAATGGTGGACACCGTCATGCAGATTCGGGTGTCATCTGCAAAGGGAGACACGGCACTGTGGCTGATATCCCTGTCTATGTCTGTGGAACAGAGCTTTTCACCGTAGACGCCTCAGACTTTACTCTGTTGACTACTACTCTTTGTGTTCTATTTGTTAGAAAATTATAGATCCATCTGTCAACTTTTCCTGTTATTTCTTTATCACAATGGTCACACTTGTCAAAGGCTTTTACAAAGTCTGCATTCTGTTTGTTTTCTAGAGCATCCAGGACCTTGTTGTAGTAGTCCAGTAGTTGGGACAGACAGGAGCGACCTGCTCTAAACCCATGCTGCCCTGTGTTGTGTAATTGATGGGTATCTAGATGAGTGGCGATCTTGCTTCTTAGAACCCTTTCAAAGATTTTATGATATGGGATGTTAGCACTATTGGTCTGTATTTCTTTGCCAGTGCTGTACTACCTCCTTTGTGGAGTGGGGCTATGTCTGTTGTTTTTAATAATGAACTCCACCACTGGTACCCGTATGAACCCCACCACTGTTACCCATATGAACCTCACCACGTAAAGCTTTTGATACAGTTGACCATGACTTATTACACACAAAATTATCACACTATGGTATAAGAGGGCACTCCTTGAACTACCTAAAGTCATTCCTCAGCAACAGAAGCCAATATGTGTACACAAATGGAGCTAACTCTTCCTCACAAACAGTTACAGTTGGTGTCCCTCAGGGAAGTGTTCTTGGCCCACTTCTATTTCACATTTACATAAACGACCTACCAAATGCATCCCGACTCCTCAAACCCATACTATTTGCAGATGACACTACATACGTCTTCTCTCACCCAAGCCCAGTTATACTAGCCAACATTGTAAATGCTGAATTACCGAAAATATCTACCTGGATAATGACTAACAAGCTTACTCTCAATATTGACAAAACCTATTTCATTTAGTTTGGAATCAGAGCTACACATGCTCTACTTAACATAATGATAAACGGATCACCTGTCACAAAACGCACAGAGGGAAAATTCTTTGGAATCCAAGTTGACAATAACCTCAAATTTCAGACACATATACAACAAATTTCCAAGAAAATCGATGAAACGGTGCTATGTTCCACAATCAGCTCTCCTTGCCTTATATCACTCTCTCATTTACCCCTATCTCACCTATAGAATCTGTGCATGGGGCTCAACAACAATAAATCATCTCAACAAAAGGATTCAGTCAGAATGATAACAAATTCCCACTCTAGACAGCATACTCCACCAATATTCAAAAGTCTAAACTTACTCACCGTAAAAGACATCCATACTCTTTATTGTGCCCACTACATATATTGAACACTAAACTCAAATATAAACCCTCCACTCAAACTTCTCCTTACCAACCTTAACAGGACACATGACCATAGCACAAGACACAGATCATTCTTTGATGTTCCCCAGGTCCATCTCACACTATGTGAAAACTCAATGCACATAAAAGGCCAAAAAATTTGGAATTCATTACCTGTCAATACCAAAGAAACCCGGTCTGTACATCAATTCATGACTCTTCTTAAAAACCACTTACTAACCTAAAGCTAAATACATAGAACTTAACCTTACCTACAAAGCTAAATACATAGCTTAGCTTAATATCTTTATTATGCACCCCATACCCATCCTGTGGGCGGTAGTCAAAAGATTACAGAGGTACATAATTGGTCCAAGGACTGGACTCCAAAGTTTTAACAGCTGAACAAGTTACAAAGGTAATGAACTAGATCTGGTCCCAATCATGACCAAGTTACAAAGGTAATGAGCTCCAGGTAGAGCTGGTCACACTCATGACAAGTTACAAAGGTAATGAACTAGATCTGGTCACACTCATGACAAGGTACAAAGGTAATGAGCTCCAGGTAGAGCTGGTCACAATCATGACAAGTTACAAAGGTAATGAATCATAAACACGTCCATAAATGGTTACAATCATGAACAAATTACAGAGTAATGAGCAATTAACAAACATTCTAGAGAATGCATGCATTGCCCAAACAACAGATGTTGCAAGGTGTCTGTCCCTCATCGGCAGGACAGCCAGACAGTCATTGCAAACAGCAGCAGGTTGCGCCAGGATCTGCTGCTTGCAGGAGCACCATCGACCCTCCCCAAGAGGTCTTTATTTCTAGTAATATACAAGGTGGGGTGTACTTATATTATTATACATTTTATGAAGTAGATATTACAAGATGGCCAATAATATGCCTAGGTATGCCTAGGCTTTTCAGCGACTTCGCTAGCAGCCCGAGGGAGAGCTGCCCTGGGGACGTCCTGGTGGATGCCAATTTGATTGCCGATCCCAGGCCCTCTGTAAAGGTGTAAAGGTGAAGGCGTGGCAGCTGTCACCTCTGTCTGCTGGGAGGGACTGTTGGTTGTTCCCACCTGGAGCCCTAGGGGTGCCCAAACATCCACCGTGCACACGGATGTTGAAGCTTGAGGACCTGAGTGCACACTGCCTGTGGCACACCTGACAGTTGCCTCGCGGTCGAACTCCACGGCGATGTCCCTGCAGTGGAGGTTCCTGTGAGCCCGGCACACCCTGTGCCATCGCTGACATCGAGGACTGGGAGGGAAAAAGTACCCTCTACAGTTGGGGTGGCGCTGGGAGTTGGGTGGGTGAGGCGGGGGAGTTGAATGGTTGAGGCGCAGGGTGAGGGGTCATGAGAGGGTCACTGTTTACTACACACGGGGCCGCCCGGGGAGGGGGGTGAGGGGCACTTCCCTACACACTGATTGCGCACTGTTGTTCACACTGTAATACCTACAACAAACACAGCATTTATTTGTTTCCCATGCACATCATGAAAGATATGGGCATGTGACTCCCCAAAACCAGTTTTTTCTTTATCTTCCCCCACATACCTTCCTTGATCTTAAATCTGCTTTTGATGTTGCCAACCGACATGTAATCATTAGTGAACTTGCCAGAATGGATGTTGGAGGATGGCTTCTCCGCTGGATTAAAGGCTACCTGTCCAACAGAAAGTCTTCTGTGTTGTTCCAGGGGCATAGAAGTATAACTAAAGACTTTGAATTAGGAACAACATAAATGCAAATTATGTGATCAGGCATATGGTCACTGTCTTGAACACCATGTGCTGAATTGTCCACTTATTGAGGAATATAGAGATAGACAGTATAATAACCTATGTGATATGTCAAGATATCTTATTAGTGAAGGTAGGATACCACTTATTCTAAGCAAATTTCCTAAATTTGCTTGTAACAGATAAGTGAAATGTAGATATAAATCCAAATTAATTTCCATGAACGTGCCTATCTGTGCTCATGATAACGCGAGCATAGATGGGCATGTTTGTGGAGCAACTTGCAATGTGAACAGACTGACTGATGTTGTAGTGGCCAGGCTTAGGCTTGGCTACAGGTACTTCTGACAGTTTGGGAGACACAGATGATGATCAAACTAAATGCAAATTATGTGATCAGGCATATGGTCACTGTCTTGAACACTATGTGCTTAATTGTCCACTTATTGAGGAATATAGAGATAGACAGTATAATAACCTATGTGACATGTCAAGATATCTTATTCATGAAATAAGATGCCAGTTGTACTAAGCAAATTTCCTAAATTTGCTTGTAACAGATAATTGAAATGTAGATATAAACCCAAATGTACAATTGTTAACCCCTTTGGGGCCTAGTGCCTAGGCCTTTTGTGTATCCATATGCTCTTGCGCTACCGTCCACAGGATGGATATGGGGTGCATAATAAACTAGCCACTTCGGTGGCAAAATCTTAAAATCTAAAATTAGGAACCCCACAGGGAGGTGTGCTCAGTCCCACTCTATTCAATATTCTAATTCATGCCTTACTTAATGCTATGCCTAGCCAGCCCCATCATTATATGATTAGTTTCGCTGATGATATAATGATTCACACCACCGGATTCTCCAACACCCAAAACATCCTTAACCATGTACTAGCCTCGTGTCAGGACCTGGGGTTGATAATCTCTACTGATAAAACAAAGATACTCAATAGGCGTCCTCCTCGACAGAGAGGCACAGTTCGCCAGATCCAGTTGCATGATGGTTCTCTTCTAGAATATGTAAACAGATACAGGTATCTAGGCTTTGAGGTCCCACTACTTGGACCTTTTGTAACGAGACTTTGTCGTCAATACAAAGAAAGGCTGAGACCACTTAGAGTTGTGGCAGGGTTTCACCCCAGGTATGGTGCTAATGTTAAAATTGTGAAAATGATGTATCTTGCTTATATTAGATCATTGGTTGATTATACTGCGCCTCTACTTGCTCTTGTGTCTGACTGGAAGCTTGGAGGGCTGGAAAACTGCAGAACGAAGCAATGAGGATCATTTTAGGATGCCCTCGTACTGCCAAAATTTTAAATATGCGGAAAGAACTTGATATTCCAAGCATCAGAAATCGTGTTACTGAAAGAAATATCCTAATTGGGGTTAATATGCTCAGGCAAGCCCATTCAAACCCCTGCACA
Organism: Cherax destructor; assembly: GCA_009830355.1. Classification (NCBI taxonomy): domain Eukaryota; kingdom Metazoa; phylum Arthropoda; class Malacostraca; order Decapoda; family Parastacidae; genus Cherax; species Cherax destructor. The sequence continues at coordinate 5,284 of WNWK01037457.1, read as the reverse complement.
GAAGCCCTCCAAACTTTCCTCAGCACTGGTGAACATCCCTCCAGATGGATCGAAAAAACTGGAACCGACCTCCGCATGAATCAGATACATGATCTATGGCAAGTAAGGCAACAACAGCACTTCTCCGCTCCATAGAATATTTTTTTTTTTAAATTTTATTAAAAACTTCACGCACAATACAACTTAACAATAATATGCCAAAAACATTAACGGCAAAACCCAAAATCCAGACTACCAATCAACATACAAACATGAATATATATTATATCATAACCCCCGGCCCCCTCCTACCACAACCAAATCCCCACCTGATCCCTGACACAAAATTTCATATCAATACTAGCAATTCCCACACAAGAGTGTTTGCACTTTAATTCACTATCCATGTTTAACATGGTATTTACAAAAACTATACATTACTACCTATTATGCACTTAGTGTACAATTAAACATAACTTTATTATGCCACGAAATATATTCATACAAAACCATTTGTCACCACCTAAAGCCATTCATTATACACATAAGTATGAAAAAAACCCACTGTCACAAACCTACCACATAAACATACATACAAAACCAGAGTACGCACGCCCGGTGGTCTGGTGGCTTGAGCTCTCGCTTCACACACGGAGGGCCCGGGTTCGATTCCGGCGTGGAAACATTTCGACGTGTTTCCTACACCTGTTGTCATGTTCACCTAGCAGTAAAGGTACCTGGGTTGTAGTCGACTGTGTGGGTCGCATCCTGGGACAAGATTAAGGACCCCAATGAAATAAGACAGACAGTCCTCGATGACGCACTGACTTTTTGGGTTATCCTGTGGCTAACTCCGGGTTAAAAATGAAATCTTATCCTATACAAAAAGTAAATTACATACACGTAAAAGGTCAATACTCATATTATTACAAAGAAACCAACATTTGGCTTCCAAAACATGTACTAACAACAGTACTTTCATCACAACTAGATCTGCTAGAACACCATCCATATACAATAAACATCCAAAGATGATGAACATATCCTTGTCTTGTATTAAAAGGGTACTATAATACACCATTCTTTAAACAAGGAAGTACATAATTATAATTACATGACAGTTAATAAACATAACAAAACCTGGCCTTGGTCTTATACAATGCTATAAAAGTATATGATTCAAACATGTCTTTAATACACTTTCTCTTGTCTAACAGGCATACCACCCATATGGAGTGTCCAAAAGCACTCCTACCAAACGCCGCTGCAACGGAAGGTCACCGCCACACCCATAGCCCTTAAAAACCAAAATAAAAAATGCTAAGAGCAACCCCCCCCCCTTACTTACAACCCTCCACTAACCTCCTCCACATCGAACCCCACAAACTACCCTCCCTCCAACTAGACACAACCCCAACCCACCCACCCCCTCTACTCATTCCCTCTCAACCTAAGTAACCCCCACCATCATTTCACTGTATACCTCAGGAAAACTTGTAACCCAACTCCTACCATAAATTTCCTTATTCCTATATTTCGTCTTAACAAAAACCGCTGCTAAGACCTTAACTAACACTACCCCATCCATATCCCTCATAATCCAAATCCTATATATGTAGTCCAACATGATATAGGTTAAAGCCCTACGTACACCTTCCGGGAATTCTCTCAGCTCCAGACTCATAGCCCATAACACTGAAATTTCTTCCCCCCCCATCCAACCCAAAACCCTCTCCAACCATACTCTGACCAAAATCAATCTCTCACAAAATTATACAACGTGGAAAGCCGTTTCCCATTCCCCACACTTAAGACATTCCCCATCCTTCGCCAACCCCATAACATAAAGCTGACCCCTCGATGCCAGTATACCATGCAAAAATCTGTAGCCCAATTCCCTAACCCTCGGAGTCACCTGTACTTTTCTCAACCAACCCCAAATACTTTTCCACTCATACATAGGATACATCGCCTCCCCTTGCAACACCACCTCACTACCACTAATCCCATCCAACCTACGCAATTTAACCTTCGCTGGCTCCCGTGCTACCAAGAGGAACCTAAGGACACTCTCACCCTCTATCAGTTCTTTACCCCCCCCCCACCACTTCCTCACATCTTTCATCACTCCCCCTATTTTCCTACCCCCCCTTCCTCCCATTAACAAAAATTCCTGCTTAAAAAAAACGCTCCTTAGTCTTCTGCTCAATGGTACCAAACCCAAACCACCCACTTCACTCTAGTTTCCACCACCTCCTTACTGAGCCAATGCCTACCTCTTGCCCATACAAACTGCATAACACCTTTTTCCAGTCTACGAATGTCCTCCAAAAGAGGGAAAACTCCAGCCCTGAACCATAGTTTGCTGTAAATTATACATTAACCACTATCACCCTTTGTATCAGAGTTACTTCCTTGACACCCCAACCTCTCATCCTGTCCAAAGCCCTATTCACTACCCCCCTTGAATTCTCCTCCCTGGCCCTTACTAAGTCATTACTAAACACTATCCCACACACCTTCAATTCCTGCACACACGTCCAACCTTCCCTTACCCCTAACGTACCCCCTACCCACCTCCAACAATAATGATTTGCTTCTATTCACCTTCATACCAGTTATCAAACCAAAATTCTCTACCATATCACTTATCCAATGCAAGCTTCCTACAGAATTTATTAACAGAGTTGTGTCATTAACGAGATACACCTGTATGAGGGAATTGCATCTATATTAAAAGACAAGAACACCAATAAAAGATCCTTCTTAAAAGACATGTCAACATGGTATGACAGCTGGGAAAATAAGATGGGTGGTTTGGAAGGGGCTGTCTTGAACGACAGCGCTCCTGAGGGTGCTAGTGTTGTCCTGGAGGATAGTTCTCCTGAGGGTGCTAGTGTTGTACTGGAGGACAGTGCTCCTGAGGGAGCTAGTGTTGTCCTAGAAAACAGTGCTCCTGAGGGTGCTAGTGTTGTCCTGGAGGATAGTTCTCCTGAGGGTGCTAGTGTTGTCCTGGAGGACAGTGCTCCTGAGGGTGCTAGTGTTGTCCTAGAAGACAGTGCTCCTGAGGGTGCTAGTGTTGTCCTGGTGGACAGTGCTCCTGAAGGTGCTAGTGTTGGGGATGTTAGCACTAGTGCTGAAGATAGAAATGAGACAGGAAAACACGCACCAATAGGGAATACATTAGGAACACAGTCACAAAAAAACAAAGCAAACACAAACCAGGCCTATGCAAATATTATGCATTTGGTATCTGAAGGCATGGAATTTCTGGGAAAACAGATGGGACATGCAACTTGAAGAAATGCCGTGCCCATTGACAACAGGAAATGCAACTCCTTCCTGAAAGCTTTTCCACCTGAAATGTGTCACTCATCAGTTCAGGAAAGACAGTGCTATAACCTATATTGCCAGGCACACCACCTAAAGGGTACAAGACAACACAGAACATCCAGACCATGGGAAAACCTGGGTAGCCAAAGCCACTCCAGAGAGGTTTTTTAGCGCAAGGAAGGAAAAAAAGCTGGCAGGAAATGACAGAAATCGTATACCAACTGCAATCATTTCTGGAGTGGAACAACAGTCAATGGCCTCCACTCCAGAACAACAGATATTAGTGCCAGGAAAAAATACCCCCATACCACCAATACCACAAATCCAACGACATTCATCTTTGCAAATATACAGGGTCTAAAGCCAGCAACAAACAACAAGATACCTTACATCCGTGGACTGCTTACAGAGTCAAATGCAATGTTTGCGGCTTTCACAGAGACCCACATAAAGGATCACTTGGACAATGAAATATGGATCCCTGGCTAAAACCTATACAGATGTGACAGAGTGAACAGGCAAAAGGGAAAGGTTGGCCTGTATATCACAGAGTCACTTATATGCTCAGAACTACTAAATGCCTCAAATGATGTAGTTGAAGTTTTAGCAGTAAAGATCGAGAATCAAAACCTGGTCATCGTGGTTGTATACAAGCCTCCGAATGCAACGTCCCAACAATTCCAGGAACAGCTTCTGAAAATTGACCAATGTCTGGAAAACCTTCCAGCCCCTGCCCCCAACATCTTGCTCCTGGGGGACTTCAACCTAAGGCAGCTAAAATGGAGGAATATTGCAAATAATGTGGTAGCAGAGATAATACCAGGAGGCAGCTCAGATGAAAACTCACACACACACGAGCTTTTAAATCTCTGCACCTAATTCACCTTCAACCAGCAAATAATAGAACCTACAAGATTGGAGAATACACTGGACCTCATCTTCACTAACAATGATGATCTGATACGAAATGTCATCATATCAAAAACGATATACTCAGATCACAACATAATAGAGGTCCAGACATGCATGATGGGGGCCCCAGATCGACAAAATGTGATCAGTCCGAGGAGCCTTCTCCAATTTCAACTTCAATACAAAAACATAAGGTAGGACCAAGTAAACCAAATCCTAAATGATATAAACTGGGAGATAGCCTAAGCATCACGGATCCTAACCTATGTCTAGAACAAATTAACTCTGTGGCATAAGAGGATTGCTCAAGGCAAATTCCCTTAAGGAAAAGGAGGAGAAGATGTAAACTAGAAAGAGAGAGGTGCTCCCTATACAGGCGAAGGCCCCCTGTTGTTTACAATTTACATAAACGACATAGATGAGGGAATAAATAGTAGCATAAGTAAATTTGCTGATGACACCAAAATAGGCCGTCCAATTCATTCAAACGAGGACATTAGAGCACTCCAGGATGATTTGAATAGACTGATGCAGTGGTCGGAGAAGTGGCAGATGCAGTTTAATGTAAACAAATGCAAAGTTCTAAATGTTGGGCAGGACAATAACCATGCCACATATAAGCTGAATAATATAGATCTTATTACTTGTAATTGCGAGAAGGATTTAGGAGTTCTGGTTAGTAGTAATCTGAAGCCTAGACAACAGTGCATAAGTGTTCGCAATAAAGCTAACAGAATCCTTGGCTTCATATCAAGAAGTATAAATAACAGAAGTCCTCAGGTTGTTCTTCAACTCTATATATCTTTGGTTAGGCCTCATTTAGATTATGCTGCACAGTTCTGGTCACTCGTATTACAGAATGGATATAAATGCACTGGAAAACGTACAGAGGAGGATGACAAAGTTGATCCCATGTATCAGAAATCTTCCCTATGAGGATAGACTGAGGGCCCTGAATCTGCACTCTCTAGAAAGGCGTAGAATTAGGGGGATATGATTGAGGTGTACAAATGGAAAACAGGAATAAACAAAGGGATGTAAATAGCGTGCTGAAAATATC